>JAQIVF010000204.1:0-29259 GCA_034698365.1 Steganacarus magnus
TTTAGTCCGGGTTACATACTATATTATAGCCAAAAGTGGCACATGCCGTTTCAGTATTGGATTTTTACTATATTACGTAACCAATGAGAATTTTGTCCCAATGCACCCATAATTGGTCTAAAATGTGCAAAAATGTCGTTTAAATCCGATGAGTACGCCCTCCAAAAATTTTGAAAATCTATAGCTAACAACCTCAAGCTATAACAATCTATAGCTACATTTAAAAATTTTGTCCCCATTTTCCAATCTATAATTATAGCCCAGAGTGGTATTTGCCGTTTTTACTATTGTTTTTTGCCGTTTATACAAGTAGCATATTCCGGTATAGTTCGGGTTTTATTCTATATTACCGCCCAAGCATGACATACGGACAGGTCATATCCATATATACCTGCCTTTATTTTACCGAGTCAGATAAAAAATTAGTTTCTATTAAAACATTTTTCTTTAATGATGCAATACAGTAATAAAATTTCACTTTTAAAAAAATTGCATCACTGTTAAGTTACTTAAAGATTGATTCTTTGGAGCAGTAGAAAAAAACCATTATGAACTGAACCATTATCACCTTTACTTTACGGTAATTGAAAACTTGAAAAAATGATGGATCCTAGAAATAATATAAATTTAAGTTGAATTTTCGAATTATTTTTAATAATGACCATTGTTACACAACCTTAAAATTTTAGGGGTCTGCTATGTAGATTTTCAAAACTCATGATTTAAGACTATTTTTCTTATTTTGGTTAAAAAATAAAGGATTCTCAAAAATGCATTTGATTTAAACCAAATTTTTTTCAACCCCTATTTTACTGGTAAGACCTATGTGTAAATATGATAATGACTTATAAATGATAGCAACGAATTGAGAAATGAGTGTTTGATACTTTAATACATTATTTAATCCTATATTTAGTTGATTGACATTGTCATTCGCATTGACAACTTTGTAGTTTGTAATTTAAAAACTTAATAACTTTGTATTTATACGCCACAAAAGTGAGTTCAGTTATGAAAGTTCTGGTCTTGTTTTATATTACTGTATAATTATTGAATAATTTAAATTCAGTACACTAAAGAGAATGTTTTATAACCTTTTAAATTTTAATTGCATTATTACTCAGTATTTCACACAATATTTGATATTCAGTATTGTATTGTATTGTAGAATATTTAAATTTGTTATTTTTAAACATTACATTTTAGTGTTGTATTGATGATAGCGAGGAAATGATGAAATTACTAATTGATTTCGGAGCTAATGTTAATGCCAAAGATTCGTAAGTTTAATGCTTGTAATTTGTTTGCTATCAATTGTTTATAAAATATGTTGAACGCAGTGAATGTTGGACTCCATTACATGCTGCAGCCACTTGTGGTCATTTACATCTTGTCAAATATCTAATTAGCAAGTAATATAATTCAAAATTTATTAGGTTTTTTGTGTTATTTATTAATTATGGAATTTCTTAGATGCGCAGATCTTTTAGCTGTTAATGCGGACGGGAATATGCCATACGATATTTGTGAAGACGAATTGACATTAGATTACATTGAATCTGAAATGGCTAAGAGAGGCATAACTCAGGAAATGATCGACGAAACCAGAGCCAGAACTGAAGGTGAAATGTTAGAAGATCTACGGGTGATATTGAGAGAAGGAGAAGATTTGGAGATGCGTGACAATCAAGGCGCCACTGCTGTTAGTTTTTAATGTTTTTATTTAATATTCATTGTTTTTTTAATTGTTGTTAATATATTCTAGCTTCATATCGCGTCAGCAAATGGTTATATTTCTGTAGTTGAATTTCTTTTAGATAATCATGTCTCTACCGACGCTTGTGATAATGATCAGTGGCAGGTGATTAAAATCAGTTTGGATAAATTTGTTAAAAATAATTATTTCTAATAAGATATAAATATATTTAGGCAATACATGCAGCAGCGTGTTGGGGACACGTAAGTTTCACCATTAAAGTGTTTGCATTGAATTAATTAACAGTTAATGTATTAAATAGTCAGATGTATTGGAGTTGCTGGTACAGAATGGCGCTGACGTGAACGCGAAGACCAAAAACGGCGAAACACCTTTCGATATTTGTGAGGATCCAGAATTAAAAGAGCGTATAATTCAATTAAAGAATGAATTGGAAACCAAAAAAGCTTCGCATCCAAATCGATTGAAACGTTCTCACAGTCAAAATACTAGAAGTCATTCTGTTCGTCGAACCAGTATTAGAGAAAAATCACAAATGGCCAGAAGAGAGGCCAGAGAAGAAGCGAGGATTAGGCATGAAAAGGAGTCTCAAGACAATGACGACGACGATTACGACGCCAAACAACAATTGGATGCCAAAGAATTAGATAAAAGCCAACCATCGACAACTCTACTCGTTCCACCATCTTTTACAAACAATTTTTTACACACAAATAATAGTATTAATAGTAATAATAATTTGACAAATAATAATAGTGTTGATATAAATAGTATAGAGTTTGTAATAGAATCACGAAAAAAGCCATTTGAAAGCGAAGGCGAAGTGCCAACAACAACAACAACTTCAAACTCAAATTCAAATCAATCTCAATCTCATGCTTCTAATAAAGAAGCGATAGTTATACGTAATACTGGTTATACGGATCAAGACAATCAGTTTACAGCCAATATTAGTTCGCCAGACGGTCCAATTCAAACTTCCACCCGAACTTCTGGCGGAGAATCGGTCAAAGTAGAGATACATGTAACTGTTAATACGGCTCCCACTGTTAATACTACGGGAACGCTCGCAGATCTTAAGAAACAAAGAGCTGAGAAGCATAGAAATAGTTTAACGCTGTCGTCTTCTTCCGACTCCACTGTTCGTGTTAATGATTCAGCACGAAATTCAGTTAGTAATTTGCCAACAAACTTTAATAATAGTTCTCATTCGATAACAACCAAATATTTATATGATACTGCACCACCAACTCACACAAACACTCACCCAACACATGCCAATGCCACTCACCCATACCCTCACCCTCAGCCACACACACCTCACTCAAACGCTCCGCCGTCTCCGAGCACTGCGATTAAAAAATTTCGCGGCGATCCAAGTGATATCGTGGGCGAAACTCAAAAGAAAGGTTGCTGTATAATACAGTGAGTTTTAGTTAAATAATTTTATGTGAGCTTTAGAGTGTATTAAAAGAGCATATTCTTGTATCAAATATTGTATTTATAAACTACTAATTTTTCTTCTCTATTATTGCAAACAATTATTTGTTTAAAATTGATATAAGAAGTTGTTATAAATTTAAACTACACTTGAAATGAATTCATAATTAATATAAACATTCCTTTTTTTATGAAAATTGTGTGATAGTTTTTAGCAGCTTAAACAAATATTTCATATATAAATTTATATATTAATTTTTATTTTTTATGCATAACATGAGAACTTATTAATTTCTATAATTATGCAAAAATTTGTACACATTTATTTAAGCTTTATGTAATAATTAGAATAGATTTTTATGGAGAATTTTTATTTTTAAAGGGTTTTCAAAGACCTTTTGATTTAATGATTTTATATTTGTAATGACATGAAATAGTGTTGATTATCAAATCTGTAAATTAGAATTGTTTGCATCAATTAATCATAATATTATTCTGTTATTTTTAAATATAAAATTAATATTATTTGAAGTTAAAATTAAAATATAAATATTAACGATTTATATTATAATAAATTTATTGGATATTAGAAAATGAATTTTTTATCCTTATCTCCAGTTATTAGAATATTAGCATTGAGACATTTTTCTATTTTTCTTAACTTCATTAAAGTTCTTCTATATTGTTATAAGATATCATTAACACAAATCAAATTAATTTTAGACTAAAGTTTTAAAAGTGCATACAACAAATATCTAAGCAAATAGTAAATAGAGTCGAATTTAAAATTAAAAGCTTTTCTATTTCCATAAAAAATAAAATGGGTTAAAATCCGTACTCTTTAATTGACGTCTAATTTTTCAAAAAAAAAATCATGGAAATATTTTAAGCTTGATTTCATTCAATTAACTCTGAATTATATTTTCATCTTAAGTATAATAATTGACTGACATAATTAGAAAACAAATTTATTTCGAAAATAAATTTAACAAATAGTGAGAGTCTCGTACATAAGTTATATAAACAAATTAACTTATGTATAACAACACAAAGTTAACGTTTAATGTTTAAAAAATTGTATATAAGTGAATATTAAAAATAAATATGTAAATAATTTTAACAATTTAATCAAAGCTATCAAATTGTTCATTTGATTCAAAATTAAAGCTTACAATCTATGGCTAGAAAGACGTAATTGTGTACTGAATTCGTTATATTATTGCTATTAATAGAGGTAGTCGTTACGCGTTATAAGTTATAACGCATAAGTCGTCGAGTTTCAAATATCATCTATCGGTTCATTTTCTTTCATATTGAAAACTATTTTTTCGAATAAAGTTACTTTATGTTCAACTATAGAGTGATATTCTCTGAGTTCGTCGGCGGGAAACCATGACGATTCTTCGTCGTTCAGAATGCGAATTCCAAACAGTCTCGTGATTGCTATCAATGGAATCCAAATAACTGACATTAGAATGAGTACAACTGCGAAAGCGAGTGCCCAGTCTGGCCATTCTCTTAATTCCGATGAAGCCTTTGTGCAAATAATATATATAAACAAAGTTATTCATAATTGTTATGCTTAATTTGGATAATTTTAGTTTTAAATGAGTAAATTAGCAATTTTTATGATTTGCAATTTAATTGAAATTCTTAAAATTTATAGGCGAACTTAAAATTTTATTGAATTGGTTTCACGAGTTAGTTGCGTGAAACGAGATGTTTAAAGTATTTGAACTCTGAACTTTATAGAAGAAAAAAGTAGAATTGAGAAAAGTTTTAAGAGTACTTCTTATACGAAAACAAACATAAATCTAATTATTTATTTTACTGTTGCCAATAAAAATATTTTAGACATTATTATTTAGACATGCATTGCATACTATTAATCATTTATTAAGATTAACGTCATATATGAAACAAAAATTAAAAAATGAATAAAAAATATTGCATATAATGAATGTATCGATACATTTAAACATTATAAAGCATTTTGTTAAATTCATAAGTACACCGAGGGGGTGCTTGCTTAGGGTTGACCCCCTAGAAACCGAATAAACCTGACCCCCAACGAAAAATCGAGATTTGAAAATTGTCGCTTAAATCCATTGAAATTTGACCCCCACCAAGAATTTTGAGAATCTGGAGCTGACCCCACCTTAGAGGTTTGAAGCGAAGTATAACTATGGTTGAAAGTGATGATAGAATCAACTTTTAACAGGTCTCTTGTTACTATAAATTATGATATTACTTAGTGTTTAAGTCAATTATTGATCTATTTTTATGTTAAATGATGTTTATTATTAAATATACTTATTTAACTATTTTGAATTAACAATAAAGTTAATTATAGTAAATTGCGAAATGACTTACTGTAATCTTATTCCATACGGCGTACTTACTTCCACCAGAAAGTTTAATAACAGACGCTATAAGAATGGTAATCATTGTAAGCGGAGATATATATCTCCAACTAACAAAACATTCAAGTATTTTAGTAATAATAATACTGCACATAGTTTTTAAAATTACCAAAAAAGCAAATAATAATTTGGACGAAATCCGATCATAAGTTCCAAATCATCGCTAAATCTATTCGGAAAAAATAATACTAATGAGAACAATTATTTGTCATGTGTGCTAAAAAATTATTAACCTCTTAAGTCCGTAGACGTAAGCAACCGAAATGCATTCAAAAAGTGCTATTATGAGAAGTGGAAAATTTCCTGCAAATTCGTCAAACAATGAAAATAAATAATTTCCAGCGCCGTGACTAAAGATCATTGACAGCAGAAACGATATCTGTTTGAATTTTTAAAAAAATACCCATAAAACGATTTATTTCTTCGGTAGCATTTAAAATTTATTACCAGACAAATGGCACCTAAAAATTCAATTGATTATTTTAAATAACTTATTGATAAACAATTAATTTATTATCTAAAAGCTAAAAATTTGTTTGTTTTTTGCATTAAAGAACGGATTTAAGAATCTTAATACGGAACAGTTCACCATTATTTATAGAGTACAATCATTTTTTCTAATCAAAAGTTAAACCAAAAATTTCATAAAAATATAAAACTAGGTTCAGGAAGTTTAAGACAACATAATTATGATTCTTGATTATAATGCTAAAATAATAAAGTTTCTATGGATTAGAAAAAAAATAATGTGATACTGTGACGATAGAGAAAGTTAGTTAAATTGCATCAAAAATAATGCAATTCAATATCTAATATATCGCAGTACAATACCTGTTAAAATCTCTTTTCTTAAATTAGGAAATAATTTTAGATCAACTATAGAAGTGACTGCGCCTTCTAATGTGCCAAATTGTGAGTCTATTCCTATAGAAAGAATTAACAGAAAGATGCTGTTTAAAGATTTATTATTTACCGCCAAATATAATCGAATAGTATGGATACCTAATGTGAAAAGCATGAGGAAAAAAAGAACCGACCAAAAAGGCGCGTAAGGAAATTGATTAATCGCATCTGTAAACACAATAAATGCCAAACCAGTTCCTTCGGCACCCTATCAACACAATTATCATAAACCATTTTAATATAATGAAATTAATGATTTCTAAAAATGATGCGATTTCGCTAAATATGCAAATAGAATATAAATATTAAAATTATAATAATTGGTTAGAATTAAAACGTCAAACAAGTTGTGCTATAATTCTCACATGAGGTGTAATTAATATCACGTCACTGTTTACTATAGAAAATACTTAAAATAAATTTTATTTTACAAAAGGAAAACCAAATTTTAGATGCCTTCATCGTTATTGAGTGCGAGCAACAATGGATGTGTTCCAACAAAATCTAAAAACCTATTTAAAATAATTGCCTGTGTCTGCGTCCGTTTGATTTATATTGTTTAAGTTAACAGTAAACTTCAGAGTCGGACCCATAACATGAACACACATTCATCGTGACATGTGGATACAAGACTGTGAAATTATATGCTCGAAAATGACCGAAAAACAATATATAAATAAAATTATATACTGTATATTAAAAATTCAAACAGACTTGGATAAAACACACTAATTTAACTATTATAACAGAATTTATAAAAATTCTCTTATAAGCTATAGTTAGGTTAACATTATCATATATATTAGAAAATAATTCTCGACATTGACGGTCTGACCTCATGTTCTCGGTTCGCAGTTTAGTGCACAGTTAATAAATCATTGGAAATTTATGTTACTCGTAAAGTAACTAAACATCTATAAATTTAAACTTTGTAAACTTACAAACAAAAAGTATTTAATCAAAATTTTAATATATATAATTGCCTTATTTAATTCATCATTTATATTACAAGTTGAATTAAATGTTTGATTTAGTAATAAAACCAATTTTTCTTCTTCGAGACACCGCTTATGTATATTATGCGCTTTAAACCCTATGTTAGAACATAAATATTACACTTTTTATAATATGTTTAGAAAATTTACTCGTGAAACAAATTGAAATTGTAAGATAATTTTTTGAATGTTAACTAAAATAAGGCATTTTAACAAAACTGAAGAAAACTATCGGAACTGAAGAAAAATTTTTACTGTAGAAGACACTTAAAATTTTGAATGGGATATCGTTTTTTCTAAATTTCTAGTTTTAAATCACCCAACACTCATTGGACAGATGGCTATATATGTTAAGAAATTAAAATAAACTTATGTTATGTTATTTCCTTATTAATACACAAGCATGCGATTTAACATCTATAATTTAACAAATTGGTAAATGACTGAAAAACAAAATATTTAATTCTCATTCCACTTAATAAATACTAATCTGTTTTGAATTTAATTTATTATTAGTGAAAATAATAAGGTATAAAATAATAAAACGAAAAATTAGATCATTATTTTTAAACGTAGCGCAATGATAGTCTTATTTCATTATATATTATTATTTGAATCCATTTTCCTAATTTCTCTAATATAATTTATAAAAGAGTATTTAGTGAATTTGTGTATTTGTGATTTTATAAAATATTAGTTTATGTTAGACAAACCTAAAATTGAAAAAACAACGATTCCGGCAAAGAGAGAAGTTCCGCAATTAGTGATCGCTACAAATATTGCATCTCTATAACAGTTGTTATGAACGGGATTGTAAGATGAAAATGCGATTAATCCTCCAAATCCTAAACCAAGCGAGAAGAATATTTGTGTTCCAGCTTCTAACCAAACAACTGGATCATACAATTTCGACCACTGTAAGTGTTATAAGTGTTGCACGTCAATATATAACTTATATTCCCGGTATAAATTACTTTGTAGGAATTAAATTTTACTTAATAGTAGTTTTTATGACATTAAAAAATATAATGTATGAAATTATGAAAATTTCCGATTAAATTAAAATCTAAAATAATAGAATTAAAGATTCTTTAGACGTTCTTACTATAGATAAAAATTATATAAAATAGTTTTATTTAAATAACTAAACAATTTTATTTAACACGAATGCATAAAAATATAAAGATAGTAAATTCGCGAGTATTGTTAATACTGAAGTTGTTTTTATATCATATAGCATTTAGAGTATAGGAAACTCTTAACCAAATTTTATCCTTAAATTATCCTGTCGATTAAATTGACTTATGAAATTGATTTATTCAAAGAATTTTAAATTAAATTCACTTCTGATGTTCAATTTAATTTATATAATAATAATAAGAATAATAATAATTAACTAACTTTTGAAAATATTTGAATATCGAAATAATTTTAAAATTAGATAACACTTACTTCTGGAGTAAAAAGATGTTTTATTCCATCGGACATTCCATCCAATGTAATGCCCCGAAAGAAAAATATAATTAAAACTAAATATGGAAACGTGGCAGTTATGTAGACCACCTAAATAAACATTTATTCTTAATAAGATTATTGTGAGAATTATTTTTTTAGTTTAATTACTATTTTACTGAAGAATTTCATTAATGAATTAAAGAGTTAAAATATTTTAAATCTAATTTTAAAGCTATAATTAAAATTTTTACGAGCGAAATCACCTAATTTATATTCCTTTTAATTTTTACATCAACTATAAAATTACTTATATATCTTACCTTTCCAGACGAAGCGATGCCTTTAATCATACATAAATAGCAAAGAATCCAAGCAATTAGTAAACATAGAGCTATATGTAAATTGAAAGTCTCGGGATGATTGATGTCTTCGGAAATATTAAGGGTAATTCGATACCAGAAATATTGAGTTGGACTGCTTTTCTGAAGTAAATTAATTATAAAATATAAGTTATAAGTAAGAATTTGGTTGAAGTTTTTTGCATGGTTTGATTGTTTTGACACAATAATCGGAATGGTATATAAATATTTAAGGTACAGTAGTATTACAAGTTAAGTGCAAATCTAAAGTTAAAGAGAATGCTTCTCTACCACTAGTGGATCTATTTAATGCTAGTCATAAATACTGTATATCTAATTAATTAATAATGAATATAATTACTAACTTGAGATTCTATTGGCTCATCCAGACATGGTTCGGTGTTATTCTGACACTGAGCCCATGGCAATGGACTTTGTAAACTATTATAAAAATAAAATATACACCAAGCGATGATAGTATTATAATAGAGAGCTACGTTGAAAGAAACCACAGCACTTGCGAGACCGATTCCTCCTGTATAAGGAGATATAAGATTCCACGCTCCGACTGCACCTTTTCTTAGTCTTTGACCGATTGCCAGCTCTAAGTAAAACACTGGTATACCTTCTACAGCCAACATTATAAAATATGGAATCAAAAATGCACCTTAAAGTAATGAAACATTTATTTTTTATCAGAAATTTTTTATGAACTTTTATCAAAATTTTGTAAATTAATTTTATATGATTACAAGTGTCAAACCGACAATACAAGTGTTTAACTCCTTGTATATACGATAAAGCCTTTAAATCATAAAATAACTTTTTTCTCAAACAAATATTAAATCTAAAGTTTTCAATTTTTTCTCATAATTATTCTTAAATTCCCTACAAAACAGAACCCTTTTTATCGTGTGCACCCTATGGAACATATAGTAATTAATTTTTAAAACATTCCAAAACCCTAAAAGTTTTTGTATTATGTTTATTCACCATATTTTTCTGCTATTTATAATAAACTAATCATTATCTCTTTTAGTTTATCTAAATAAAAATCATATTTTATTATTTTGAACGGTGTCCTCCCGTTGGAGGAAAAAAGTTTTGAAAAGCGGATTCTGAATCACAAAAAAAGAATCACAAAAAAAAGAATCACAAAAATATAAATCACAAAAAAATAGAATCACTCATTTATTGTGAAACCATCTGGGAACCAAAACTCTTAGCTTTTTGTTCGTTCTTTGTTTGGACAAACTTTGAATAATTTAAAACATTTTTTATTACTTAAAATAAAATTCTGTAGTGTTTAAGTATTCGTGTTGTTTTCTTTATCAAAAGTTTTTTTGCCATAAGATATGCTACGCTTAACTTAACAAATGGGCAAAAAAATCTAATTCATGGTATTTAAATTAATTAATGGATAAAGTTATTTATAGGATTAAATTAAAAAAATATAGGAAATAATAATTGTATTTTATAAAAAATCAAATTTAAAACAACAATTTTAGCCACAGTAAAGCCATTAACATTTCAAACATTCAACAGCCATATTCAATAAATATATTATTTTTAATAGAATTCCAATTTAAATACTGTATTTATAATTTTAAACTAAAACTATGGATAAAATCTGTGCTTCCAAGAGGAAAGGAAGTTAACCAAATTAATTGGAATTATTATATAGAATAATACAGATAATTAATAACTAAATATAATTAGTAACACTAGTGACATACCACCACCATTTTTTTGTGCGAGATAAGGAAATCTCCAAACCTTTAACAATTAATAAAATATGAGCAAAATAAAATCAATATGAATTGCGTTACATTTCCGAGTCCAACGGCGTAACCAATAGTTGCTAACATGAATTGCAATTTACTGTCCCACGATTCTCTACCGTCGTTTGGGTCAGACCTGAAATCGGTTTTTTCACCAGCAATTGCCATATCGACTGTCATGATTTTGGAAATCTTAGCAAAACGAAGTATAGAACAATGTGAAAGAGTGCTAACATAGATTTAACTAATTTAGTACAGGAACGCTTTCAATGCTGTCGGCATCGTCTTCGTCGTCTTCGAACGCCACATTAGAGGTGCCGTAACATAATGGACGTCCGCTATCATTAATTAGCCTTCCTTTTAATTCTCGCAATTCTAACTTTTCTCCGATTGGCAATTCTCCTCTTGACATCTGACGGCGAACCATGTTTTGCATTTTTAATCTTTTCAATTTATTATATAAATCATTTTATTATTTCAAAGAATATATTTAAAATGTTGCAACAAATAACTATTCAAACTATTCAAACAAATAAAAACGTGATTTAAATACATTCACCCAAAATATCACTTTTCTGTATAGCAATAAATCACTGCAAGTGAGCTCTCTTTTGCTTTTCGCACTTCCTATAAACATAGATACGAAATGAAATTAACGAAAGCTAAAAATCTGTGTAAAGCTAAAAGTCATACAGCACTGTACAGTAGAGTAGGGAATAGTAAAGCCAAAATGAGCTAAAAATAAGTGTTTCGACGCACATAATGCTCATATCATAGCAAACTAACGAACGATCGTTAGCTTATAAGCTATAACGCTATATACTCTATGTAATTGAAAAATGTATGGATTTTTCATTTTATTTTTGATTTTGTTGACAGATTTCACTCCTTACCAGATTTATAGTTACAAAGTTAAATCATCGATTTTTCATCTAACGTTCAGTTATGCTATTCTGTACGTTCATTCAATTTTGATAACTTAATTGACTTTATTCATACATTTTTACAATAATACAATAATACTAAACCAATTAAATTATTCTAAAATCGCGTTATTTACTTAGTTATCCACACCACTACTTCTATTCTTTTCTGTAACCGTATAAATTGAATTTGAATTGTTAATAAATTTTTAGTTGCATTTTGAAGAAAGAAGTGGATAATACAAATTTTATTAAAGAGCGATTTAAAGAGCATACTGTTTATTTAACGCTACTATTTCTTTATTGAGAATTTAATGAATATCACAATTTAAAATATTTATTACATAATAAATACAGTAAAAATGAAAATATATTAAATTACAAGAATGAAACATCTAATAAAATTTAATGCTGAGTCCATTTAATGGATTTAATATCAATACCTTCCTGAACCATTTCCCATAATGGACTCATTTCTCTCAATCTTTTAACGTGTTTAATACACAAATCGGCGGTAAAATCCACTTCTTCCTCAGTAGTAAAGCGTCCGATTCCGAATCGTATAGAAGAATGCGCCAAATCCTCGTCTGCTCCGATAGCCCTTAGTACATATGATGGCTCTAATGATGCTGAGGTACATGCGCTTCCAGAAGATAATGCAACATCTTTGAGAGCCATTAACAAACTCTCGCCCTCAACGTAAGCAAACGATAGGTTAACGCATCCCGGATACGTGTGAATGGGGTCTCCATTTCTTATAACATTTGGCACTTCACTCACTATTCGATCAATCAAACGTTTCGATAGAAATTCCATACGATTATGATCGTAAGCCATTTCATTGATTGCGATATCACAGGCACTACCGATGCCAACCACTAAAGGAGTTGGAACCGTTCCACTTCTAATACCCCTCTCTTGTCCGCCACCGCTTTGAATCGCTTCGATCCTAACTCTTGGTCGTCGTCTCGTGTAAAGCGCTCCAATACCTTTTGGACCGTATAACTTGTGACCACTTATTGACATTAAGTCGATTTTCATTTGATTCACATCTAACTCTATTTTGCCGACAGCCTGCGCGGCATCGCAGTGGAAAAACACTTCTCTCGATCTACATATCTCTCCAATCTCTGCAATGGGTTGCTTCACCCCTATTTCATTGTTAACCGCCATAATAGACACGAGAACAGTTCTGGGAGTTATTGCTTCTTCTAGATCTCTCAAATCAATAATTCCTGAAGTTTTAACGGGCAAATAAGTGACTTTAAATCCTTCATTTTCCAAATAACGGCACGAATCGAGAACACATTTGTGCTCAGTTTGTGTGGTAATTATATGATCCTTTTTCTCCTTATAAAACTTCGCCACACCTTTAATGGCAACATTATTAGATTCAGTGGCGCCAGAAGTAAACACTATTTCCTTTGGCTCTGCTTTGATAATAGCAGCCACTCGTTCTCTCGCATCTTCGACCGCTTTTTCACTTTCCCAGCCATACGCGTGAGTTCGTGAATGAGGATTACCATAGTATGCCGTTAGGTATGGTAACATCGCGTCAAGAACTCGAGGATCTAACGGTGTGGTCGATTGGGCGTCGAGGTATAACGGCCTGAATGTGTGCTGCGGTTGTGTCTCACTGTAATCATTGTAAGTACCATTACCTGATTGCGAATATAAACAAATAATAAATATTACATAACTTTATTTTATAACTTCGTTTCATAGATACGCATCTAAAGTATAGTCATTCAGAGTAAATCTGCTGACAAGCAAACATTAAGCAAAAGTTTATTTAGGTATAAATTTATTTAAGCTATTATTCTGAAATGTATTAAATTAATAATTACTTACTTAACTTTGAAATAAATGATTGCTGACTGTCATTACGACTTAATAGCGATAAACATCGATTACAGTTAAGTATTACTTTATTTAAATTATTGTTTATACACTTAAATGATATCATTTTAATACAATTAATTAATCAAATTAAGAAGTATGCTTTAAAAACTGGTTAAAACGTATATATATTTCGAGAAAATGTGCAAAGTTATGTTATGTTCAGTTTATATAATATTATACTGTATAGATAATATATGTATATTCTGTATGAGCTTATTATAATGGATACTATATAACTTTTTATTAATAAATGATATCAAACAAAATAGTGTGCCGTAATCCTTATTTTACGAAAGAGTTGTTTAATAATCACGAGTTTAATCACTTTTTTAGTTTTCACAAATATAATGATAAATTCTAACAATTGATGAAAATTAAATTAGTTATTATCACTCGTTGCTAATAAACGCATTTAATTTTAAACAGATTAATTAATTTTTAATAATATTTACGTAATTATTATATAAACGTTTAATACACAACAAGAAATTAGGAGTTAATATACGGCAGACCATATCGTAGTAAAATCACACAATTTTTATGCACACATTTAATACGACTACAGTAAAAGTGTTATCTACGGTGTAATAGCAAATAGCAAATACACAACCAAAATACTTTATCGGTTTGGGTCTTTTAAAAATAACTATCATTGGTTATTTCGTAATATTTGTTACGTAAAAATACCAAATACTATAACAGAAATACGTTAAAAATAATTGATTGAGAAGTGTTGTTGATTACAACTCACAACTATATAGTGAGTCATTGCGATATTAAAATATAATAATTAATTAATAACCTATTAATACAAAGGTATTATAACTATTTGCGTTATTAATAAAAACAGTTAAATCACTAAAAGTATAGTTTTATAATAAGATGGATCTTCAATCGGCTTTACTTTCACGGTATGTTTGAAATATTGTTAAGTTTAGATGATTAGCAATTTTTCGCTTATATTTAACGAATGAATTGAAATAATAAATGCGTTAAATCTGCAATACTCTTACGTTACGTTATATAAATATATTTAAGTGATTTCGTGTTTTTATAAAAATGTTTCGTTAACAAAATGTTAAGTTATATTTATCACTGGAAATGAATTAGTTTGTAACACTTTAATAAGTTTTGAGCTAATATTAAAAAACATATGATTAATAGTTTTACGTCAGCGATGCCGACACCGATGCGACTTCGAGACCTGATCCGTCAAATCCGTGCGTCGCGAACCGCTGCTGACGAGAGGGCTGTCGTGCAGAAAGAGTGCGCTTATATTCGGTCCACATTTCGCGAAGAAGACAACGTATGGCGTTGTCGTAATGTGGCTAAACTTCTTTATATTCATATGCTCGGATATCCGGCACATTTTGGACAAGTAATCATTAATAATAATTATTGATATGTATTGAATGTCGATTATGATGTTTTATTTGACATTTACAGCTGGAATGTCTTAAATTAATAGCATCTCCGCGCTATACTGACAAAAGAATTGGATATCTCGGGGCAATGCTATTATTAGATGAAAGACAAGACGTTCATCTTCTAATTACTAATTCACTTAAAAAGTAAACTTTATTTCATATTTATTTATATATTTTTCTAAACAATTGTGTATCCAATAAATGCAGTGATTTGAACAGTCAAACCCAATTTATAGTTGGATTAGCGTTGTGTGCTTTGGGTTCTATTTGTTCGCCCGAAATGAGTCGTGACCTCGCAAATGAAATCGAACGTCTCATGAAGTCTTCAAACACTTACATCAAAAAGAAGGCTGCGCTGTGTGCCGCGAGAATTGTTAGAAAAGTTCCCGAACTTTTAGAAATGTTTTTACCTGCAGCTAGAAGTTTGATTACTGACAAAAATCATGGTGAGTTTATTTCAATTTATTCAATAAATAATCAAATAATTTCGGAAGATTTAAATATTTAAACCCAAACAAAATATAAACAAAGATGATGTCTCATAAGCCTTTAACATTAATTGTTTACCAATTGTGGTGTGGTTTATCATTTGCCAACTATTTTTATCAATACTATTCAAAGGTGTAACTTTTAAACATCTTATAATGCTTTTACTTGTATTATTTATAATTTCCATAAACACCAAACAATCTAAACTATGAATTAATAAAATGAATGATTGATATTATTTGAATTTAGTTTTAAAAGTTTAAACCTTATCGAAAGTCATCTTCGATATTTTGGTTAAAAGTTTTTATTATAATTATGGTTAAAAATTCGAAGAGAATTGTTATTAACGTTAAATATAATTTTTATGATTTTTGAATTAAGGTTGTCTCGTAACTGGTATAATTCTTATCACCGAAATGTGTGAAGTCAACTCAGAGACACTTAACTATTTTAAAAAGGTATGCGTTTGTTTATTAATGATTGTTTAATGATCCCATGCTAACATTTGCGGTAACCCTTCTATTGCCTTTAAAATTCATCGCTTCGCTAACTCACAATGGATTTAATGTATGTTCAGTTTAATGAGGTAAAGCTGACACAAGCTATTTTCTGTTCGTTTGCACGATTAAGTTTCGATTATTTAAATATTATAGCATAACATAATATAATTTAAATTAGATGGTTCCCAATTTGGTAAGAATATTAAAAAATTTAATAATGGCTGGTTATTCGCCCGAACACGATGTGTGTGGTGTTAGCGATCCATTTCTACAAATTAAAATTTTGCGGTTATTGAGACTTCTTGGTAGAAATGATGGAGAAGCGAGTGAAGCCATGAACGATATTCTCGCTCAAGTATGTCTTTTGGCATAATTATAAAAGTTGACATTTAAATCCCGTATTATACCATTAGGTTGCAACAAATACTGAAGGAAGTAAAAATGTAGGAAACGCCATATTATATGAAACTGTGATTTCAATCATGGAAATTAAATCAGAGGGAGGTTTAAGAGTGTTAGGTGTCAACATTCTTGGAAGGTTTCTTCTGAATACAGACAAAAATATTCGTTATGTTGCGCTAACGACGTTACTTAAGACTGTACACGCGGATTATAATGCTGTTCAAAGACATCGCACCACAATAGTCGAATGTCTTAAGGATCCTGACGTGTCTATTAGAAAAAAAGCTATGGAATTATGTTTTGCTTTAATAAATTCTAATAATATTAGAACGATGTCAAAAGAGCTAATATTATTTCTAGAAAAAGCTGATCCGGAATTTAAATCAATTTGTTCGTCCAATTTATGTATAAGCGCTGAAAAGTACTCTCCCGGACATAAATGGCATATCGATACTGTTATTAGAATATTAACATCTGTAAGTAATTGCTATACTATTAAGACTTATGTTATATGATTCTCGTTTTATTATACACTATTAATCATTATAAAAGGCCGGGAATTATGTGCGCGATGATGTGGTTGGAAATTTGATTGAGCTAATATCCTCTACAAATACACTTCACAATTATGCCGTCCAAGAACTATGGAAACAATTGACTGGTGATCTCGAATCAAAGCAGCCAATGATGCAGGTGGCGATGTGGGCATTGGGAGAGTTCGCCGATTTATTGCATAAACCTGTGCTCGCAGACGACGATGCTATTAATTCTGATGAACAGCAACCTTTAGATCTTAATGAAGATGCTGTTATTGATATGTGTGAACGAATACTTGCGAGTAATTTAATGACAATAGTGACTAAAGAGTATACAATTGGTGCGTTAATTAAGTTAAGTGTTAGATTTCCCTCTAAATCTGCTCGCGTTAAAAGAATAATCGATACATTTGGTTGTGATCATAACGTTGAGTTACAACAGAGAGCCATCGAGTTTTCCACACTTTTTAGTAAATACGATCAATTAAGGCCAAGTATTCTGGAAAGAATGCCATCAATCGATAAACGCGAAAAACGTGGAGATGCGCTGCAAAATGGGGACGCAATTGAGGATGATATCATTGAAAACAATGAACATAATGATATCGTAAATCATATCGAGACAAAGACCAATACACATACAAATCAAAGTGCTATCGATGACTTGTTAGGCCTTTTAGACGATCCTTTACCAGCAAAACCAAATGATGCAATTAATCCATTATCTAATTCAATAGCGAACAATCCATTAGATTTTCTCATTGGAAATAACAAGGATTTAAATTTTTCGAATACAGCGCCACAGGTTATCAAATCATCAAATCTAATACTTGAGACAACAAATGAGTCACAATTGGAACCAATTAATTTATTTGATGGTTTTTTAAATGATAAAATGCAAACTCCACTTAATAATAATGTAATTCCACCCATTGTTGCTTATGACAAGAATGGATTAAAAATTGAATTTAGTTTTCAAAAGCAAATCGATAACCCATTATTAACGATCATATCATTGACTGCAATAAATTATACCTCATTTTCAATGGAAGATTTTTTGTTTCAAGCAGCTGTCCCTAAGGTATACCTTTAATCATTTTAACGCATTCTTTTAATTATTTGACTTTTAAATGACAGACATTCCAACTTCAACTAATGCCTCCAACCAGTAACATAATTCCTGCTAATTCTTCAGGCAGTGTACAACAACTAATCAAAGTAACAAATCCTAATAAGGTATGCGATTTTTTCTCAAATTGCTTCATTATTTTTTAATCAACAATTTTGTGTGTTACGATTAATTAGAATCCATTGAAAATGAGACTTCGAATATCTTACACTCATAATGGTGGCAATGTGTTAGAACAGACTGATGTAAATAACTTTCCAGTTACTATATGGCAATAAATCGTACATAACATTTATAATGCGGACGCAATCAAAACTATTCATCGACTCATACTTGGAGTTAGTTTGGACACCAATAATGAAGAGTTTAACGTTAGTAAATTCACAGGAAGCGATACATTAATGCCCGAAATGAGTTAAAAACTTTTAGTTACTCGAAATTTTTAATCTATCACTTCATAAATCTTTTGTATTATTGCTATATTCCTGAAAATTTTCTAACTTAAGGAATTTTACTGTTGAGTTAACTTACTCTAGAGTTAAGAATGCCTGTAAATGAGTAAAAAAGGACAAAGAATATAATAAATTATTTCAGTACTAAATGTTATTTTATTATACAAGTAAGTTAATACTTTTCAAAAAGAATGCATTTAAATATTTATGTAAATGAAGATATTTTAAGTTTTAATATAAGTTTATTATATGTATATACATAACTAAATTAATTTTATATTTACTAACTTATTCATTATTGGGATTAATAGGTTGAAAGTGGATTAATTTACATTAAATAATAATGACGATAATTGTAGTTCTATTTATTTTAATGAAGCGATGCATGCGGATTTGATATCAGGGTACTTAAAGTTAAAACCCAATTCTAAAGTCCTTTTCGGAATAACCTTTTGTCCCTCGAGCATCATTTTTGCCCTCTCGGGTCCGAACCCCCAGCGCAACACAAACGCAGGCATTGGCAAAACGGTTGGTCTCCACATCGCTCGTCCCAATACTTTAGTGAACTTATAGTTTGTTATAATATCGGGAGCGACTCCATTCAATACTCCAGTCACACCATTATCTTCTATTGAGAATAAAAACAATCTTACAATATCTTCTATTTGAATCCAAGGCATATATTGTTTTCCATTTCCAATGGGACCACCGGCTCCGAGAAAGAATGGTATATAAATTCGACTCATTATTCCTTTAAAAAGATTGTCAAACGAACAGTTAATGCTTAAGTTAATGCTTTTATTTAAATTTTGTTTTTTTATTAGTTAATAAAATCATATATTAGAGAACTTAGTTAAAAGATGGGTTAACATTTACCTCCATTTTTTCCCAATACTAATCCCGATCGAATAATAACATTTCTTACATTCAAGTGTGGCGGCAGAGCAGACGCTGCTTCCCAGTCTCTGCATAAGTTTGAAAAGAAATCAAAATCACCGCCAGTACTATATTCTGTATATTCTTCAGTTAGGCTCGGTTTATAATAGCCAACGCCTGAAACGGTAACAAATGCTTTTGGAGGTTTTTTCATTTTTTGAATTGCCTTCGCTAATGTTTTTGTTGTGTTTACACGACTCGATATTATATCTTGTTTAAATCCTGGTGTCCACATTTTTCTGGGATTAAATACGTTTTCCCCTAAACATAAATTAACATAAAATAGTTTGTAAATGAGTCATTCTTCTTAAATAAGTTTCCATTGAAATTAAAATTTATAGTGAATTTACAAACAATTCTAATTTCTTTACAATTGTACGTTGCTTTAGTATTTTACTGGGTTATCTAAAACTGTCAATAAGTTATTCATAACGAATGAGTTAAGTTGGTTTTAAACTTTTAGTTTTGAGTTTGAATATAAATATTCAATTAAAATTTTTATTTTATACTTATTATTGTTCAATTAACTATTGTATTTCCATAATCGGCCTTAATCTGGAAGCATTCATCGGACATATCTCAAACAGCGGTGAGATCGGGTAAGTATATTAAATAACTTTCAGATAGGGTTTTAGGAATTTTTAATAAGGATTGTAGGAATAAGCGGGATTGTCTTTTAATTACTATTGAATACATACCAGAGAGATTAATGACGGCACCAGTCGAAGGTGGAAGGCCTTCATATGTTAATTGATCCTAATTGTCGAATAACATCAATTTAAATAAAATTAATTATAACTGCAATAATGATGAGTACTGACTTTAAAATAGCGTCATATTTCAACAAACCCATGTGATTGTGTCGACTGCTCCTGGCATTCGGGATACTATAATAACTCTCACTCCAATTGATCGCAACGCTTCATGAATTGCTTGACCAACAAAACCAGTTCCACCACCAGTAACATTAAAATATATAATTTATATAAAAATTTAATTTATTAAAACTAAAGTAAATTAACAATTTTGTATTATAGATAAACATAATATATAAAGTGATCTGTTTTAAAATATCGGATTTTGGATTTAAAATTTAACTCCTCTCTAGAATTTGTTTGGATTTTGTTGGTCAGAACTGAACAGACAAAATAAGCTGTAAGAATCTGTGAACAATTCAAACAATAATTTTTTGGTTTTACTTGGATTGTGGTATTGAATATTTCATTGAGTAAAATCTCAGGAGAGATGTGGATTAAACTACGGTTAAGTTATTAGTAATAAATAGAGGATTGATTATTAATAAATTTTTTTAAATATTTTAAAAGACACGTGCGATCCGAAGGTCATGAAAGGTTATTTAAAATAAATGTTACGCAAAACTCAGTATTGCTTATCATAAACAATCATAACTTTATTTGTAGTGTGCTTAACACTATTAACTGATATAATAGTAAACAATTTTGCATTGACTCGTGAGTGTTAAGTATATAATTAATTGAAAATACAAACCAATCACAACTGTTCCAAACACTTGCGATGCCGATGGGATTGACATGTTATTTGTTTTAATTAATAATTATATTATATTATATATTATCAAAAATGTTGTTACAGTTTGTCCACAATTTTGTTGATGGATAACAATATTATTCAATAAATTTGCAAAATTACTAAACTTTGATTCAACTCTCTTTAAGAAAACACGATGAAAGTCACGTGAGAATCACGTGTTTTTATTTATTTATTTATATTGACAACAAACATGGAAAATATAGTATGAGAATAAATATTGATGGTTTAAATCAATTGATTTTTTTAATTATTGATTACAATTATAGGATTTATCAGCATTTTCTGAAGACAACTTTGAAGCGACGGTTTGGATCAATAATATATTTGGTTGCGTTGATAGCAATAATAGTGAGACATATGCTTCCAATTTGGTGTTGAAATTAGAATTATTGGTTCAAGAAGTGAATAATTCATTAGAAGAAACTGCGCAACAAATGATACACAATTTGCCGAAAGTTATGCGCGAATCGGAAACACTTTTACTCGATTCGTGTCAAGTTCGACAACAAATGTTGACAATTGGCGATCGTCTTAATAAGATTGAGTCGGAATCATCGAAATCTATGCAAACATTGATTAGTATCGATAATGTGAAGAAACGAATGCAAGAAACGTGTAAAGCGTTACAAGAAGCGGATAATTGGACCACACTTTCCAGTGATGTCGAAGAAGTATTCGAGAGCGAAGACGTGAATGCGATCGCAAACAAATTGATTGGAATGCAAAACAGTTTGCAAATATTGATTGATGTGCCAGACTATCAGAAAAGACTGGAACGGTTGGAACAATTGAAGGAAAGATTTGAATTAATGCTTAAGCCAGCGATTATGACCACATTTTCCTCGCAAAACCCAAACTTAGATTCTTCACTATTTTATGCTAAACTATTTAAGAATATTAAACGTATGTCTAAATTAAAGAGCTATTATCACATAAGTATCAAACAGCAACTCGTGAGTGAATGGTCGCGAATAGTAGTAATGGATGCCGAAGAGAATGTACTCGATTGGCTTAACTCGATGTACGACACGTTATTGTGTTGGTGGCACTCGCAGGTCAACTTCTGCACTATAGTTATATATCCAAACGATTTCGAGAGCACATTAGAGCTGTTGAGTGATATATTTATTGACGTTTTATCGTCATTAGACCCAAGTATTATATCTTGCATCAATGATTTCATTGAGAAGCAAAGTAATTCGTGCGAAAACATACAATTTTTGATAGAAATTAAACAATTCACGTATCGATTCGCTAAGAGTATTGAATTAAGTATTACTACTAATTCTGGTGGAAATAAATATCTGAATAAAGTTAGTGTTGAATTATTAGCTCAAACTCTGTACGCGCCTTATAGAGAGATAAATGAAATTTATGGTGAATTAGAAAAAAATGCTCTCAATAATGATTTGAATGTTGTTAAAACTATTAAACATCCGAGTGAATCACTGAGCAAAGCATTTTCTTACGCCAAAGAAAGCGAAAAAAGATGCCACCAATTGACACAATCAGTTGCTTTGCCAACTGTTTTGCCTGTACTTGAAAATTACTTTATGGATTATTTGAAACACTTTCGATGTATTATTGATGACATTAGAATTAAATCAGAGACTAATCAAAATAATTTAGTCCCAGATTGGTCTTTGTTTCAATTATCGTTATTTACCTTTCAAGCTAGTGGTGAATTGATAGTTCAGTTGCAATTATTCCAGCAACAATTATTTAGTAGTCTATTAGACATATCTCGGAAAACCTCCTCAATCACAGCTAGTAATGTGAGCCCATTTAATCGTTTCGATCAATTATTAATAAGTGGTAAAGCGAAAAATGAATTAAACACATTAATTAATGCGCTCATTCAAAATGATAATCCATCTCTTATTCTTGACTCGATATTTAAAGAATGTCAAAATATCTGCGTATATGCCGCTTCTGTAATGTTTCAAATTGCTCTCAATTATATCTCAAATCATTTGAACGATGTGTCAAACATCGATTCATGGCTTCAACAGAATTTTGTGAATAGCGAAGAAGACATGCACTTATTTAGTTTATCGCCGCAAGAATATATCACACAAATCGGTCAATATTTGTTAACAATTCCGCAACATTTGGAACCGTTTGTATTGCAAGAAAATATAGCATTCAATGTAGCATTAAAGTATGGTGACGTTATCAAAAATGTTAGCACCGATACTGTAACTGACAGTAACACAGCTGAATATCTATTAGAGTGTATCACACAGAAAACCATTGATACATACATTGAGAAAATTTTAAAACTCAATAAGTTGACATCAGTCGCTAAACAACAATTGATTACCGATATTAACTATCTTTGTGACGTTATTGAAGATTTAGGACTCACTCCATGCGATGATTTTCAATTGTTACATAAAATTCTTAAGGCTTCGCCGCAAGAATTTCAAACACTTGCGAAAAACTCGAATTCAATTATTGTTAAAGCAGTTGAAGCACTTTTATTAAAATGAATTGAAATCATTAATTACAAAAAAATACACATATTATTATTAATTATAAAACAATTAAATTTTTTTCCAAAGAAATGTGAAATCTTTAATGTGATGATGAATTGTCAAAAAAGTAATGCAATCAATCTATTGATTTAGTTTTATACCAATCATACAAAATATTAAAATTGCTGGTTTTCAGAAGCAAAATATATTAATCTTGGTCTTCCGCCGATTTATCTAATATAACATTACGAATGATTTCATTAAATAAATTTGAATGATAAAAACTAAATGCTAAAATGTTTATAGGGATTTCAAAAGAGGTTTAATAAGAACATTATAAGATTTTAGTTACCAATTAATTCGAGCCCGTCTTCAGTGACATAAAATTCAACAAATTGTTCGGGACTCGAATTTGGAATACTTAATACGGGCACTTCCTTGTCGTTATCATTTCCTTCGCCAAATGCTATATTTAAAGCATTTCCCAGCGCATCGTCATTGTAAATAATATTTTCTTCATCTAAAAGATTAATTAATTAATAATATAATTTAAATTAAATTTAAAAAAAGCTATGAGTACCTTCATTATCATAATTATCTTGAAAACTATCGTCCATCAGAGCTGCGATTGCGTTCTGTGTTTCATTTTGATTCGGAATCTTTCGAATTGCGTTTGCATTGCGATTCTTTAATTTTTTCGTGATCTCATGAAACAGATGAGTTTTGTCGAAAGGCTCACAGAAAGCTTCAATCTCAGTGGTGCCATGATATTTATAGCAATGAGATTGCATTTGTTCCATTCTATTGCATCTGCAAAAGTTAAATATTAAATAGAGCATAATAACCAAACTACAACTACATCTTACCTCGTACTATCAAATCTACACTTATAAATATAAATCTCATCGTTAACGTGTGTAATTAAATGCTCTAAAACGATATCCGCCTTAAAACTATTGATTGTAATATCACAAACACAACATTTTTCACCGCTTTCTGTATATTGAATGGCGTGACAAATTTTTTTGTGATCAGTTACACTCCCAAAGCACGGCGAAACGAAATCTGGACAGTAAACGCATCGAAAAAAATATTTTTCGTAGTCCATATGTTTTTGTCTGCCATGTCTAGCATAAAAAATGATATTCAAATAGTAAAAAAAATGTTGAAGAAATTAACAAACCTTTCGAGTTCAATGAATTTTGACGCAAAAAAATCACAAAAAGCACATTTGTATTTGCGATGAATCAATAGATGATTGGGTAAAGTTTTTTCGCTAAAAACTTTCTTACATAACGAACACTTAAACTTATCATTATTTTCGCCAATCGTTTCAATGTGAGTATTTTTAAGATGCGAATCAATGTCATCAATATAATAACACGTGAACTTGCATTTATCGCAGCCATATAGAAGAGACTCGGCTGTATTTGGAGGATGCTCTGCTTTTTTATGTTCCTCTAAATCATTGCTTGAATTGAAAGTCATTGAGCATTCACTACACATTTGCATTCTATGCTTGGCTTTGTGTCCTAATAATAGGTGTGCATCATTCGACTGAAACTGGCACTGATCGCATTTAAAAATTCGAGGTGTCTGTTGCGTTTCAATTGCATTCGCTTTATTAAGATTTAATTTAATTGGGCTCACATCATCTTCATCGGAATCATCAGAACAGGTTGCTTCTGAGAGATCATTATCATTAAAGGACGCCATTTCAATTCTAGTGGTGCGCAACTTATTACTCGAATTACTATTATCTCTGTATTTACTTGTATTATCTTTATCTTTATTTGTTTCATTATTAGAGATGTTATCTTTAGTTTTTGCTTGTAAATTCAAATATATGGTTTGTTTTTGAGATTTAGGATTTCCAGATAAATTTGATTCGGGTTTACACGAATCCGGTTTATTATACGCTTTGTTTTTGATATTGAATTTCATATGAATCGATTTTAAACGCTTTCTATTTTCACTAGAACTCTTCGATGATGATTTTGATTCAATTGATTCGTTTGATTTTGAACTTAAATTGCGTTTTCTGGACGATGACGATAGAGAAGTGTCATCGACGCGATCACTTGTTGCGGATGACTGTGCGTTCTCGACATCCAATGGCTCGCAATGACTTCCAATTATGATTTTAGATGAGTTTTCATTTTCATTTGAACTTTTTAACTTTTTAGATGAATTTATATCACATTCAGAAAGTGTGTCAATACTTGGTTTACGTTTCAATGAATTATATTCAGTGGCTTTTGTTAATTGCTTTTGTTCGCTCAAAATTTTATCAAAATCAGTAAGTTTTCCGTCTATAGCATCACTAAAAAATTTTCGGGGATATTTAATTAACACCACAACACACTTCTTGCAGTCATTATTTTTATCATACTTTTCAATCAAACATTCACGGTCTGTGTTATCCAATCTCTCGGGTTCTGCGAGCTTATCGTTAATTAATGTAATCGAATCATTACTTGAATCACTATTTATTTGAATCGATTTCAATTGCTCTTCAGAATGAGATATTTTATCGACTTGTGGAGAAATCTCTTTCTGACTAATTTGTTGGAATTCTTGTTGAACACTGTCTTTTAGTGGTGAAAATGGCTTTTGAATCGCCGACAACTCAACTGAAGGCATTGAACTCTTCATTTCAACGTTATTCGATTTCAAAGTTATATTTAATTCACTCTTATCATTATCATTATCCTCATTATTATTGTCGTCTACGTCATCCTCATCAGATAATGACGAATCTGAAGACGAAGAAGATAAATATAAGTCATTTTCGAGGGTCATCTTATCTTTTATTGAGCAATTAGATTCTGAATCAGAATCAGAATTAGAACCGGAAGAATCAATAATTATCGGTTTCTTCATCGAATCTCTTGAATCTTTAGCATTCGTCGCTTTAAAAGAAATTTTTAATCTGTCCAATTCTTTTTTAACCTTTTTCGGTTGAATGGGTTCATTGGGTTCTATTTTAATACTTTCGTTGCACTTAAAATTAATGCCACACATCTGAAAAAGTGATGAAATAGCTGGTAATTTTAGTTTCCAATCTTTATACTTTGATTTCACATCTGTAATGAGCTTATCTATAGTTTCTAAAACAGATTGATTGACAGCCCATTCACTGGAATAAAAAACATATAGTGGTGTTTTAGTAGAATCGGTAAATGTGAAATGGTTAAGATCTTCTTCAGTTGCGGGACATTTGTTATTACGCACTTCAGATATAACATCCATTGTTGGAAGTTTTGGAAAAAACTCATTATCGTCAACAAGATTCGCGATGCTTTTCATTTGGTTTAAAACCTCACTGAGCTCTTCTCTTAAAATGTTAATAAACAGCTCAACAAAAGCAGTGTCAAATATTAAAGACTTAACGACACGAATGGCATCGGGAATGCCGTACTTCACAAATAATGGAACAATGTGTTCGGTAAAACTTTGCGGAGTTATTATCTCTAACACAACACAGTTTAATATTTGCGACTTTTTATTTAAATCGCGCACTATTATAACATTTTCGCTCACAATTCCAACTTCGACGAATTTCCATAATTGACACAATTGCGCTTTTATTGGATTGCATACAAGACACTGGTCATAAACATTTTCCACGTCTAAACGAATTCCGCCCCAAAAATATTTTTGCTCGATTTGTTTGACGGATTGATTCTTACTTTTATGTTTTTTAGGATTATTCTTCACGAGATGAGCGTCGCGAGCAATTTGTTGCTGCTTTGCGTCGTCTTCAACCACTAACTTGTTGTGAAAATAAAACTTTCCATTCTCGAGCTATTATTAAAACAAATTGTTTAGAAATTATAATAATTCATTAATAAATAAAAAAATATATAAACAATTATCAAAAATAGTAACAATTGTTTACATAAATTTTAATTAAATACAATTGAGATAATATTATGGTAATCAACAATTTATAAGTACTCACTTTAAATTTTTTCGCTTCCTTTATAAAGTCTTCTTTATTAGAGGAATAACAGTAAACAGTCGGTAAAGTTTTAGTTAACAAATATTTTTTGATGTTACTAAAGTATATCTTGTCGAGATCGACCGTTTTATTAGGCTTTGCCACATTTTGTGCTGTAGAAGGGTGTGCTACAGCTGTTGGTAACGTATTGTTATTATTTATTAAAGAAGTGGTGTGATTTTTTGGTGCCATTAAACCTGCAGCAGTATTAGCACTTTTCTGAATATTTTGAGGGAGTTTTTCTGCAACAAATTCTTTAAGAATAGCTGCAACATTATCATTCTGATGGTTTAGTGGCATCACCTTATTTTTCTGAATGTTTGATGGCATCAACTCTGAAACATTAACTTTATTCTTCTGAATGTTTGATTGCATGGATTCTGAAACATTAACTTTATTTTTCTGAATGTTTGAAGGTATAGACTCTGTAACGTTAACTTTATTTTTCCGAATGTTTACTTGCATAGACTCTGAAACGCTAGCTTTATTCTTCTGAATATTTGATGGCATCGACTCTGAAACGTTAACTTTATTTTTTTGATTGTTTGACATCATTACATCCGAAACTTTGATATTACTTATCTGTTTTTCTGGTGGTATTAAAGCTGCAGGTTTAACAATACTTTTCACAATATTTGATGACAATAATTCTGCAGAGTTAACAGAACTTTTCTGCTTTTTTAGTGCCGCTATATCTGAAACTTTAACATTAGTTTTTTTAGTTTCTTGCTTTTTTGATAGCATTATACTTGTAGTATTACTTTTCGGCTCTTTTTGAGTCATTACATTCGAAAGTTTAACTTTGGTTTTCGAGTTTTTTGAATGCAATACTGGTTCAGTATTAGAAATACTTTTTTGAATTATTGGTGGCTTTAAATTTGCAGCATTAGTACTTTTCTGAACTTTTTGAGTGATTTCTTCTGCAACATTAACTTTACTTTTCTGATTGTTTGTTGGCATCAACTCTGAAACGTTAACATTAATTTGCTGAGTTGGCGCTCCAACTGAATTGTCGTCATTGTCATTACTTGTTGTGTCGAATGATAACTCTTCTCCGTCAGCATATTTTAATAAATTTTCGAGATTATCGAATACGTTATCATTCGCCAAAGAACTCACAAAATCATTTTCTATACGCTTGCTATTGCTTTGCGCGCAATCATTGATACCGCTCTCACTCACAACATTCTCATCGTTATTATTATTATCTTTATTAAAATCAATTTCTTCGTTAATATTTTTATCATTACTCGAATCATTGGTATCATTAACATCACTCTGATTGCGCTCTTCATTAATGTAATCATAATCGTCATTATCGTGATTATCATCACTGCTTTGGCCACCACTGCTCTCCTCATTCATTTGATTGTTTTGCCGTTCACTCACATCATTGCTGTTTGAATTATCGTCATTTGCATCATCACTTCGCTCATCA
>JAQIVF010000205.1:0-29219 GCA_034698365.1 Steganacarus magnus
CTCCTATATTAAATGTTCCAGAATGTTCTAGAATGTTCTAGAAGGTTGTCAAAAAAGCCTCCTGTCTACGGCATCCGGACGGACGGACGGACATCCCAAATCCAATAGCTCATTGATAAAATCAAAGTGAGCTAAAAACTTGATCAAAAATGATCTATTGGATTTTTTGTAACCCCTGTAGTCATTAATATTTCATATAAGAATTGAAATTTTAATCACAAAAGTTTAGTGAACACTTAGAATAATATTTTGCGTTTAATTCTAGTGTTTTGTTTCGAATTGGCGTAAAATCATTTAATTATATAACTTAAGGATAATATAACATAATTAAATTATTTTCAAAATAGTTTTCAAACAACTTTAATATAAAAACGAAACAAAACAACAATATTATAATATTTTAAGTATGACAACAATTTTCGAAATAAAACTATGTTTGAAGTGAATTCTATCAATAAAATTGTGCTATTTTTTGTAAATATCAAAACAAAAATATAGAACATGTTATCTTAAGCACTTTGAAAAAAAAATTCTTGAAAGTTTGCACAAAACAACAGCACTTAACATTTAGATATTCTAGCATTAAGTTACAGCGGCGAACACTCGTTCACTGTTACACTACTCTTAAAAATTATCATTTAATAAAAGAATTTTGTATTTTTTCCAATTTCGCTAATAACTTCATTACTCACGGCATTTTATTTCTTATGGCTTTTAAAAAATTTCCAGTTAATACTGGTACTTATTTACCATATATTATGTGCAGTACAATGTGCTCTCAATTCACTCGCAATTTTAATAAAATGAAAATACAGTGTAAATTTTATGCATAAAAATTTTTTATCAGCCATACTCTCCAGTAATAATTTTAAAACGCGTTGTGCGATAAAAATTTTTTGCTCCGCTTTTACAACGCATCACATATGGCTGTCAAAACAATATCTTCATTTATATTTAACGGATAAAACTCTATTGCTTAGAGCTCTTCCAAGATAAATATTGCGAACTCTGTGCACACAGACTTAACCGTTCTTTCTTTCTAGAAAAGAATTTTTTTAACTGAAAAAAAACTGGTCACAATATACGCCTGCTTTTTTTTATACTTTGATTCGTTTTTCTCTCTCTATTGAAAAATTACCATAAAATCAATAAACACAAATCAGATAATTTTCTAAACTCCGTGGTGTCTGTGAGTGAAAGTTAGACGAAGTGATCGCCGATCTTTAATAGTCTGAGCCTTCGTGTGTATGACTGAATAGAGCACAAAAAATTATTTAATTGGAAAAATTGTCATAATTTTTTATTTAGCGAACATATTTATCTATTTAAAAAAACATTCGCTATATTAAACATATCAGTTTGAATAATTAGATATTATAAACATCTAATATTATGTAAACACAAGTTACAATATTAATTTGTTCGTGTCATTATCAAAAATATCGAAAATTTTTGGATATTTATTACTATTTGTCACATTTTACTAATTGCTAGTTTGATATTCATTATAAAATAGACAAACCATCAATTACTTATCACTTTGATTATTTAAAATTTTTTATTATCAATACTTTGATATCTTTGATTTTTTCTATAATTTTTTATTGATTTACTTTCACTAGATTTTTGAACATATATTTGGAAATTAAAAAGTCTTAATTAATAATTAGATTTCTGCTCCGATCGTATTCTTGACTCGATTATTCATTTCAAATTAAAGCCATTGAAATGATTTAACTAATCTCTAAAAATGCGTTTTTCTTAATCTTCGGATGTATTAAATTAGATGGATTGTGCAAGTTTACACTTACAATAAGTCAAATAAGACAAAGTTTTCAGACAAATTTAATTAATATTCATTTATGAAATGTAAATAAAATCATTAAAATCACTTTTCATCACAACATGTAATGTGTATGTTAAATGTGAACGTGAATTATATTTTAACAACACAGCGATATAATGTTTTATTAATCCGGTATAATTTTATTAAAGAATTTATAAAACTTTCTTATTTTACTGAACCGGATATGTCTTCGTTAATTTAAACAAAGCTATGTGAAATTTTTTGTGATTCAAATTAACAAAAATTATGAAACATGATTCGAGGTTCTCCGAAGATTTTCTAGAACAGATTTGCTAGACTGTCTAGCATTGTGCCATCGGCCACAACTGTCCCACGGGTAACACTAAATTACAAAATGAAAGAGTTTTCTTTTCCTTAACCTAAAGCTAGCTATTAATTTTATATCAGTGCATATATAAACTAAACACAGAACTGTTTTATGCGATAAATAGCTTAATTTTTTTGCTTAACTTTTAAATTAGTATTCCACTCACGATCATCGAAACATTTATGAGGTAACTTTTTTTTGTTTCGAGAAAATTTTTCTTCATTACGTTTGATGCTTATTTTATTCAGTGAATTTGTTTGCCACCGAAAACCAAAATAAGTATATTACTATTTTTTCAAAATAAATTTTTTTTACTTCAATACCTCTAACATAAAAACTGATGCTATCTTAAGCTAATTGTATAATAACCAAATTTTGTTTATTTTATCGATTTAAGTTTCAAATCTTTTATAAATAAAAATATCTAAATTTTCATTTTTAAATATTAATAAACTTGTTATCTGTATTTCATTAATAAATTATTTTAATATTTATTATATTAATGTTAGTATTATTTCTTAGGTTTAAACACAATAATTGGTTTTTAGCGTAATTTTTCAAACTCAAAGTATTTTGATATTAAATATATTGAACACAATTTTCGAAAAAAATCAATAATAGTCACTAAATTTAAACACTTCTATTATTGGTTAAAGTTCAAAACACGCTTGTAATTCTTAAATCTATTTTTCCTTAGTTATTCTCCAAATTCAGTATATAGTCTGCTGAACATAAAATTTTAATGAAAACTTGTTGTCTATTCAGGTTAAAGCAAAAACACAACAAAAGTCGTAGTAGTATTCCTTAAAAAATACAAAAATCTAAGTTTCGAGATTAGTACTCGAGACCCAAAAATAACTTTGATTAAAAGAACACAAAAAAGAAAGAATTGATATCCTTTAGTGTACACTATAGTAAATTTCAATTTTGTTTACCATTGCTTCGGCTTTAGCATAAATACGGCTGGAATAAAATTTTATTACATTTATACCGAGAAGGGAATCGACTCGAAACACAATTTCCTTAATAAGCTTTACTCCAGAAGCTAATTTCGAGTATTAAAAAAATTGTTGACGAATCTATTATTCTAGGCATAGACAGAATTATCATCGAAATAGTAGTACAGCATTCGGCTGTTTCAATGCTTCTCTCTCTCTCTCTCTCTCTCTCTCTATCGAAGCACACGCACACATATTTATATACTTTTTTTTATTATTTTGCTCCACCATTGCTCGCTAACATTCTCGACATCGAATGTATGATTAGGATTATGTGGTCGTATACACACACAGTACCAAAAAAACCTTCAAAGAAAAAGTGAATTTTAAAAAAACCAATTTTCTTGGTTGAGTAAAGCCACGCATTTGTAGTATTTTTTGATATACTCTCGATAATATGAACATTTTTCTTCTTCTTCTTTTTGCTCAACAAAAACATCGCTGCATTTAATAAAATAAAGTAAGAAAAGTGAACTTTAAAAATAGTCTTTCCTCAAAACTAACACAAATTAAACCTCTTTTCTCCGCTATTAGAATCTCCGCATTAGTTTTTATGTGTGAGTAACAATTTTTTAAATATACGACATATAAAAATCAATAATGTGATTGTAAAGTGTAAGAACGAAAGCTAAATAAAGATATTCTTATTATTACTACTAAAGATATTATTATTATTTTTATTCAAGTTGTCAGTGAATGAGAAAATAACTTCACTGTTTCTGAAACGCTAATATTTGAAAAAATTTATAATAAAAATTCAAAATTCTACCCAACCCTACACTCGTTTACTGTTTTACATTCATTTTTTACTCTCTCGCGCGCGAAAATTGATTTTTTCCATACATAATAGCATTAAACATTAAGAGCACACACTCCGGTATCTTTCGCTTTTGAAGCGTTTCCTCTGCAGAAACGGCGTAACGACATAAGCAGAATGAGACACCACTTTACAGACACAGATAATATTACAGATAAAGGCAGACGGATTAACCTTTTGCTATCGTTCAATGGTTCAGTGAATTGGTTTTGCCTTTTTTCGGTTATACTAATAGAATACAACAGCGAAAAATTAAATCTAATGGTCTCATTAATGAAAATATTTCTGCGCAATTAAAAAAATAAAAGCAAATTAGTTGTCATTAATTTGTTAGATTCCCTTCAATTGATTACATTTGATAGATTTTTTCGCGCATAACTAAATATATAATATATGCGATACGAGAGGAGAAAAAAGTTTTCTTTTCGAGCATTAATCTTAATTTTTTTCTTATTTGCGATACACAGCATAAAATATTTTTTAAATTATTATTATCATCAACAGAAGAAAAAAAACGAGCTTCGAAAATATTTATTGATTTTTTCTATCTAATAGGGCCATCGTCGTCATCATCGTCAGCGTCGCCTTCTTCTTCTTCGTCGTCGTCGTCGTCCTCTTCTCAATCAAACCTCGCAGCTAAGTATCCAGTAGTCGTTTTTATTCACGGCGAGTCCTACGAATGGGGTAATGGAAACTCTTTTGACGCAAGTATATTGGCGAGCTTTGGTCAAGTGATTGTTGTCACATTAAATTATAGACTCGGAATTTTAGGTATTTGATGCACGCGTCAACTAACTATATATCTATTATTTTTAGGGTTTATTAGAAAAATGTGTAATTATTCGAAAAAAATCATAGTTATTTAATGAAATTAGTAGATTCAGCGCACCTATTCTTCACAGTAAAGTTTTTGCCAATTATATAATCTGTTTAATTAAGAAAATATGTGAGTTATGCGATGACTTGCGTTGGCATTGAATTTAGCGTAACGTAACGTTATTGTACTGTATGTTCTTTTATATTAGCGAGTAAGTATTGATTAATCAGTGCCATTTCCCATTGATTTCATTATCATACAAACAAACGGTATTATTCTTTATTTCGAAATTCTCGAAATCTTCAAAATTCCCTCAGCGTTTCGTAATGATGCACAGGTGCATCATTTTATTTACGCATACATTATCTATATTACAGTAGGTATTACCCACGCATTTATCACTGTGTATTGCATTGATTTCCGTTTACTATAAAAATTTTAAACCGCAATAAACATTTTCAAATTCTTAAAATTGTGACTCATGAGCGTAAGTTAAAAACTAAATTTAACATTTATCTATTTTTCTATAAGCACATACTATTGAGTGTAGTTTAACACTGGGTGAACCAAACTATGCCTACATTCTTGGGGTTCGTTAAATGATTTTGAAAACTTTCATTGGGTCATCATTAGACACTGGATATTTTGTTAAAACAATTTTGTCTTTTTTGTTGTTATTTTGTTAGAAAAATGCCTATATTTTGTTTAAACAAAAAGAGCATTTTTATTTACTAATCATTTAAAATACAATTTACCAGACCCTAATTTTCTAAGAAAAGGCAAATTTTATAGATTTTGAAATTCCTAGTGAATGGTATACAGTAATGAATTTCAGTCACAATTTTTTTCTTATTTTAGCGCAAAAACAGGAGTTTAATCAATAAATTTTCAAATTCTATATAGGGATTAATCTTTTTGAGATTTTTTTTAGTAGGGGGTCTTATGGTAAATATGCTTAAAAAATAGCTTTATTTCTTTATTCATGCAAAAATTTTGTCAGTAAAAGGCAGTTTTTGCAAATTTTGTTGTATAAACGAATTTTAATAATTTTTTGTTGTTACAAGAATAGTTTGGATTTAACAAAATATCCGGGGTCTAGTTATCATATTTTGTTGACTTTTGTTGACCTTTTTTATGTTAAATTTTTTCCCGAAAATAAGGAATCCCAAAAAATCCAATGATTCTACGGGAAATTTTTGTAAAATTTTTTCTATAGTCGTGAACTTTTTGCTACCATGAACTTCCTAAGTTTAGATGGAGAGTTCAAATTTTTAAAAAATTTTGGGGACACCTTTACGAGGTTTCACCCCGAACAACCACTAAGACATTCTGGTTCAACGTATGAAAATTTTCAAATCTCGAATCACTAAAAGTATTCGCAGAAACTACCGCCGTTTGTAATCAGGTAACAAATAACCGCTTTGCCACTAAACTAAGAATGTCTTTGACGACACAAACTGTTATTTAATGCTATGTTATGGAAGAACAAAATAAGCAGTCTTTGTCTTTCCTAAATGTATCAGTATATATATCACTGGCATTCAATTCTTGTCATGAACTCTTTAAGAAAACTCGGAAAAAGTTATTATAAATTGATCGATTACTGCCTTTAAGTGATTTATAATTTCTGGCATCAATACATTAAGTTATATAACGGGCAGTGATAGTGATAGTGATAGAGTAGAAGTTGCGTTGATGTAAAAGTTAAGAATAGACATATCAGATCACTGTGAGAAAGTAAAATGAGTTAAGTATAATTATAAATAAAGAAGCGAACAAAAAAAACAAAAAAAGTTGCAATATATATAACTTATCTTGACTCTGCAAAAGAGCATTCACTATAACTATTGCTATCATGCGAATCAATGGAAAATATATATTAAGGGGCATTAACTGGCGTAATACTTTTGGCGAAGAAAATGTTGTTTAACTCATTCGAAAAATCTTAACTTAACTGTAGCATTCAGTAAGACTAAGACATGGCAAAGCTAAGCGATAGGCCGACACACACAAATTTTTTGTTTATGCTGCGCGTCTTTCATTATTAATCTTCTCTGTGATGTATTTCTATTTCCGCCAGAACTATCAAATTTTTCAAACGCGTGAAAAGCTTTCAGGATTGTCATCAGCGCGCAAGCATTCGCTCGAAAACATACACTGCAGACATAGAGTGAGATAAATTACCGAAAAAAATTAGTCGGATAGACCTAAAATATGAGTCCTAATTGAGTTATCGATATATTATTGTAACAGCGCTGCCTATCATTGCATTCAATTTATAAGACAGCAGCGCAATGATAACAAAAAATTCAGACAAATCATATCTTATTTTTTAAGACTCGCACACACATACAACAACTCACACTTCTCTGGCGCTCTATTATTCGCCTTTTTTCGTAATACACATAAGAAGAAAAAACTTGATAACAAAGTGATTGAAAGGAAATGCATTTACGAAATTCAATTTATAATAACCAGTAGCAGACAAAAATAGTAGACGCAATCATTGTTAATATTTTGATAATATAATCGTCATATTCATTGTAGTACATTAATCATTCTCTCTTTTTTGCTGCTACAGTGTGTTGGCTGATGTTTTCAGAGATATATTTCTTTTTAAAATATTTATTATTTATAGCATCAAACGGTTTGCGTTAAGGGATGAAAAGCGAAAGCGAAAGCGAAATTTTTTTTGCGAAAAACCGATTTCGATGCTTGAAATATTTATGAAACAAGGTTTCGGTTTATAAATGACATCAATGTGTAATCAAAAGTAAACTTTAATTTACATTTTTATCATTACAACTTAGAAATTATTTAAATTTTCCATTAAAAATGTTCATTTTTAAAATTTACATTTCACATTAAAACTTAAAATAATATTAAGCATCGCTAATTTAAATGTCAGTTTTTGGCGAATTATTTAATTTAACATATCATCAAATAATACCGAACAAAAAAATTTTATGTAAAATTTTGGCAAATATTTTCACTATTTAAACATTTTAAAATCTATTTATGATCAATAATGTCGTTTTGTACACTCACTCGTCCCCCAGATTTGTTTTGTGCTTCGTTTTTATTTCGCAAAGTGCTTCTTATTCTTCTCTGACGAAAACTTAAATTTTAGATTCGAAATGTTGCTTAAAATACTACCATTTGATACTTTAGCATAAAAGCTTAGCCTTAAAAGTTTTGTGCAGATTCAGTCAATATTTGTCATGTTGTGAATAGTGAAGCTTATTTGGTTTGTGTTGATAGCAGAATACATATAAATAAAACAAATCTTAATATCAAATATTTTAGGCAAATTTTTAAAATGCATTTACAATACAATACAATATAGCAAACAATTTATTTTTTCAAATGTGGTGTAATATAACATTTTATTTATTTTTAAAATATAAGTACAAATAAAATTATCTAAATAATTAAAAATATGTAAGTACTTTTGCGATAGAAAGTTCTATTATTGTCTGGTAAAGTCTGTTTACTTTGCCCTACGGTTGACTACTTAATGATAATTTTAATCAAAAATGTTCTATGGATGATATCGTGTTGCTATAAAGTTTGTTAAAATAATAATATATTGCGAAAAAAAGAACTAAAATTGTATTAAACAACAAAAGAATTTAAATTTTTAGCATAAAGACGCGCTTAATATACCGTAAATGATAGATTTCCGAAATAAAAATAAGTTTTTAGTACGAGATTATACAGTATATATTAGCCAAAAATATTCTGCGAGCATAATTTTAGATCTTAGGCTAAGTAGAAAATATTAATATGCAATCATTTTTGTGAGTATGTTCGATAATTTACTGCAAAATTTATTTTTACTAAAACTAGCACAAAAAAATTTATTTTCCATTAAAGCGCATCAAATTTTTTGTTTAAAACAGTCGATTTATTATGAATAATTACACATTTATGAATTTAATAATTTATTTCAAATAGAACGCACGGGATATATTATTTTCAATATGTTTTATTAAAATTATTTTTATAAAAAAACAATAATAATGGTATTTTTCAAGCATTTTTTCAAAGAGATCATTGTAAAATGTTTTTCTAGGTTTTTTGCCGGCGATGTACGAAGGAACTGTGAGAGGTAATTATGGACTTATGGATCAAGTGGCAGCTTTGCATTGGATTCAGGAAAATATTGCAGAAATTTCTGGAGACGTAAATAATGTCACTATTATAGGACACGGATATGGTGCTGCTTGTGTTCACTTATTAATGATATCACCGATGGCTAGAGGTATGTGTTGACATGTCTTAATAATTAAGTTGGATATTTTGGGAGAATTAATTTCTTTATTTTATTGCCAATCTTTGATTATGTTACTATTTTTCGGTTATTATATCTTGCCATAAAACTCCTTCCGATTACCATTATATTGGGTAAAACCGAAAATATTCTGAGGAAATGATGTAATATATTATTCTTAATATTCGTACAAACAAATGAAAATATTAGAAAAATTGAGACATCTTTTAAAAATAATCAAAATTCAATAATAACGAAAACATAATCTTTTTAAAAAATAATATTTCAAACTTAAAATAATAAAAAAATTTTAGTAAAATTCACACTTGGAATAGAGAACATTGAAAATTAATCATTCATTTGTCGTTTAAAAGTTTTTTTTCATTAACTTAATAATATGGTTGCGTAATATTTTATAAAATTTCTAAAAATTGTTCTTAAAAAGTCTAAACAATATTTGCTATGATTATATATCCTATTAGAATAATAATACCAGTAAGAGTAGAATTTTTCACCTTAACTGCTGCATGAATGCTGCGCTTAATCGTCAGTATCAACAAATCAAGCGACATCTGTTTTGTTCAATTCCCTTGAAAGCTATTTCAGAAGTTAAACACATCATATAATGTTCCACACTTTGAGCTGTTCTTTCCAATCAGAAAAAATTCTCTTTAAAAATTTGTTAGAAATTTAGTGCTTTCGAATTTTTTTAAAATTTTCATTGTTTTTAAAAAACGATTTAATTTCTTATACATCCAAAAATTGAAATAAATGAATAATATTCAATATAGAAATATTATAAGCATAGTCTCAAATTTTTCGCGATGGAGTTTAAGCTTATTAATTAAAAGTTTTTGCTTACAGCTGTAGAAGAAATGAAAGCTCTGAAAAAATGAATTTATTCAAAGATCAATAAAATTGTGTAGAGTTATCAAAGTACAGTATAGAGAACTAATCAGATTAATTCATAGTGTTCTAGAGATTATTGTTCATTTTTAATAATAATTGTAATTTGTTTTCCAAACTGTAGAATCACTTTAAAAATTAAAATAGAGAATAAGAATATTGAAATATATCTATAAATAACTGGTAAAGTCATTGTTAAACGTATATCAAAATTGACATATAACTATAATTGAAACACGAGTATAAACAAATTGTTTAGATTTCGTTTATAATGCATTTCCTTATTCTTGAAGGTTTATTTGCACGAGTAATACTTATGAGTGGTTCGGCGCTGAGTTCGTGGGCCATAGCATCAGATGCTAACAATTATGCGCTTGAATTGGCAGACGCTCTCAAATGTCCGAAATATGTGCGTAACTCTATTTATACTATAAATGTGTTATTTAATACCCTTTTAACAGCTAAATTATAAACTTGATATTAATGGCAATTTAGGATAATGTAATTATGGTCGAATGTCTTCGTCAAAAAAGTTTGGACGAGATAATGAGTGTGAATCAAAGCACACCGCAGTATCTCACAGCGTTCGGACCAATTATCGATGGAATAGTAGTGCCTTCCGATCCCAAACATATTATGCAGACAGGGATGAGTGATTTTAATTACAATTTTCACCACAACTTCACGCCAACTAATTTCGTGTACACGTCAAACTCTGTTCATTATTTTAATAGTTACGACTTATTGTTCGGTGTGACTCGTGTTGAAGCGCCTTATATTTTTAGTGATCACGAAGAGAGACACGGAATTGACTTATCGAGACGTGACCGCATTTTACGCACTCTTGTTCGCAATCTGTTTGATTTTCATCAACAGGTAAACTTATTTTTTAACTTGCATTATAATTCAACTTTACTGTACACATACATTGAATACTCCTCATCCTCATATCATGCGTTCACTAAATTAATTTCATTCACAATTAATATATCGTGAGTATTTAAGTATATTCTTAAAATTCTTAGAGAATGAAATCAGTCCGGCCTCACATCAACGGAGTGTTCATTTTTTATGACTAAGCTTAATAAAATACGCCAATTCACAAATGAACGCAATAAAACTACTATTTTAACTGACTAATCAACATAATCGTTAGATTATAAGATTAGCCTATAACTATAGATTATTTATTATATTTGTTTTCAGTCAATTTTATTAACACTTATAAACGAATACACCGATTGGAATCGACCGGTCGAGCATCCAATTAATTTATTAGACTCAACCGCTGACATATTAGGCGATGCTTTAATAGTATCACCCATTATAGAAACTGGAGATTTACATTATAAATGGTCTTCGACTCATCACACATCGCAACTCACGCAAACTTTATTGCACATCACCAGCGAATCGAGAACTGCTAGAATTTATTTTTACGTGTTTGCTTATCAGGTAATTATTAATTAAAGGCTGTTTTCGCGCTTAGAAATACAGTCATTAAAATGCATTCGTAAAGTTTTTTAGTTAATTTAATAAAACAAATATCTCAAGTTTTAATAAGTCTAATAAAGCTAAATAAGGAGTTATGCAGTATAATGAAAGAGTTTGGAAAACTTATCTAGTGTTTGAGCCTTTGAGCCAAAGTTTACGCATCATGTATTATTTGTGGATGTTATTAGAATGAAGATGGCAATAAGCTTCATCAACGACTTGGATGTATGCACGGCGAAGAGTTAGCGTATTTGTTTGGCGCTCCCTTAGCGGTTCAATTACTTGGCCGATCAATTGGACATTTTGCCTCTAATTACAGCAAACCTGAAGTAACGCTATCCGAAGCTGTGATGACTTATTGGATCAATTTCGCTAAATATGGGTACAAAACTTTTGTTGATTAATGCTTCTAACAAATTGAGTTATGCTTTTTTTATTTAATTTAAATATTTGTATATTTTTATTTGCTGATAATTTGTTTTTTTCTTCAATTTTATGCATGAAATTTTAAAGGTGACTTTAGTTAACCAAAAATGTCACAGAAAAGCTCATTATATTATATAAGAATCGATTTCTTTATTTATTTAAATAAACTAATTAATTTTTCTTCTAAAAATGTTTTCTAAAAAAGTTAGCGCATCATACATTTAGTACATGTCATTTTAAGAACAAAATTATATTTTAAAAATTTGATAATTTTATTTTCATTTTAAATTTGAACACATATTTGTAAAGGATTTAATAAGAACTTATGAAAAAAATTCAATTAATATTTTACGTTTTAAAAATTCTTTCAAAATTATATTTCAAACAATTCTATTAAAAAAATATAATTTTGTATTTTAATACAACCAACTTATGTTCAGAGTTTGTTAGATATATCAGTTCAGTGTGTTTTTCTTTCAAAGTCATTCACAACTGGTTTTTTGTATCACATATTTTTTTTCTCTTTATCAATGTATTTCTGTTTCTCGATACGATACAAACTGCATATGTGTGTGTGAATGTCTTTCCATTGTATTAGAGTTGCCAACACGAACAATATTAACAAAAGTTGATCCGTATATTGCCAAATGTTGTGCACATATGAAGAGGAAAAAAAACATTTCTTTTGGTTTATTTTAGTTTTTTTTTCTCATTTCGATATTATTAGTGATCCAAACATTTGGCCTCACGAACTCGATTCGCATGGGGATCGCACAAAAGGACGCTTCGAAAGTGTCGTTTGGCCTCAGTATGATTCCACTCAAAGGAAATATCTATTGATAGGCAAGTGTTTGCTTGTACTGTATTTCGTGTTTTTTTACTAGGTTTGGATTTGAGTTAAGTCTCTATGAATTTAGTTTTATACTATTGGTTTATTATTATTTGCGGATATAAAATGATATAAAATTTCTCATCTATACAATTACGCGATATATATTTCGAGAACAGATATAACAATAAAATCGATGCGAGAACAGCAGAACAGTTCGGAGAACAGTTAATTATTGATTATTACAATTACTCGTATCAGAATTATTTAAATAAAAAATAAAAAATAAAACACTGAATGCGATAAAATAATTTCCAATAAATGTTTCATTATTGTAAGTATTGTTAAGACGTGATCAAAACGCTTCCGATTTAAGCTAAGCTTTCAATTGGAAATAAAAGTTAGTTTATCAAAATCCAAATCAGTTTTAAGCACTTTCTTTGTTTTTCTTATTTTCTGTTCCGCCAAATAAATGACATAAAATTTCTGAATAACATTTAATTTGTTTTAGTTATAGCGTTAGACATTTTAATGGCATTAATCTTTTGTATTAAATATAAAAAATAAAGAGATAAATAGATCTCTGTTTAAAGTTTGTCACAAAAAGGAGAAAATGTCTTGCTTGACATTTATAACTATAATTTATATCATTATTATTATTTTAGGAATGAAGCCAAAAATTCGAGACCATTATCACAGTCATAGACTATCATTTTGGTTGCATCTGATCCCACGACTACATCAACCCGGAGAAGAGGATATTTACTTGAGGCATCATTTACTGCAAGATCACGAAAATCCGTCGTCATATGACGGCATTGTGCGCCAAATAGCGTTCAAATTCCTGCAACCATTACCGACCGCTGCAGAGCCAAAAAATGTGAATCTAACAAAGTTGCCTAAACTCAGCTATAAAGTGATGCCTACCGATGTTTATCCGTCGAGTACACAATTGAGTGTAGAAAATGAAATCAATTCGATTTCTAACAATAAGACTATTGCCACCGCTATTGTGATGAATGAAAATAATTATACGACAGCGCTAACCATTACGATAGCGATTGGATGTTCGCTATTATTTCTAAATGTGCTCATTTTCGCCGGTGTTTATTATCAGATTAATAAAGCGAAACGAAAACGAAGGAAACAGATTCAACAGCATAACGAACATAACGAAGTAAATCAGAATATTTTTTTGGAATACATTTTTGACTAAATTTAAATAAATTAAATGTTTAATATATAAACCGAAATGTGTGTAAGTTTCAAATAATTTACTCATATTCTCATAACTACCGTAAGTTTCATCGCGAAAGTTTTACATAAAAAAATTTTCACTAAAAATCAAACTAAATAATGCATTTTCTAGAATTCTTTTAGCTTCGAATGATAAAAAAATTAACTTTCATTTTGCTTTTTAAATTTATTATGCTGTAATAACACCAAACTTTTATTTTATAATCCCAAACAAATAAGAATTTAATGACTGTTTGGCGAAAAATAAAAACCTGCTCTAATCATTATGTCTAAAAATATCAAATGAATTCGAGAGACAAAATGTAAGATTATTTCAAAATGTTTTTTAGGCTGCATATAAAAGACAGAATAGCGTCAAATTTCCTTATAAAACATACGCATATATTATTATAGATGTGTATATATTTAAGAACTTGAAACCCACGAATATATCAATATAATAGAATTTTTTAGATAGTATTTCTCGAGCATATTTGTAATTTATACATTGTGTATAATGATTTAGAATGGAGTGTGGAGTGGGAGTGGGAGTGGGAGAGAGAGAGAGAGAGAGAGAGAGAGAGAGAGAGAGAGAGAGTTGATGGAGTATAGCATTGCCGATATTATCCTTTAAACAGATTCATACTTGTTATTCGTTACAAATTATTTTATAGCTAAAAGCATACAAACATGATAATAATGATTGATTTTGTCGTATAATACAAAGTTCTTTTCTTTGTACAGTGCGCTCCAAATCCAAAACAAATGCTAGACATTGTTTACAGAATATTATATTATATATATTTTTTCTTAACCCATTAAAAACCCATTTTTAATGGTTATCTGTGCAGATAATATTTTAGAGATAAGAGAAATCAGTTTTATACAGTACTGTAGAAGAAAGACTGTTTCTTGTATTCGGTAATTACTTGAATTGCATTATTTTAGAAATATAAGAATGAGAATTGAAAAGTAAACATAAGCGAAGTGAAATGTGAAAGATATTTGCAGTATACTGTAATGAAAGTTTTTGAGTAATGAAACATAAACTCCATTACATCGCATACAGTACTTCCCAACAGATAATAATTGTTGTCACTTAGATATCTGTCACCAATAGATTTAAATTTGTCGAAAAATCATTAAATTTCATCGAATAAAATATATTTTGTAATCAAAAATTATTGAAGTCGATGTTATTTTCTTATTTTATTAATAAATTAATTTTTAAAATAATTTTATATTTTTTTAGTATTGTTCGCCACAAGAAGAATCACTAATGCTTTCATCGGCTTCGGGCACAATAAAAACCAACTCACAATCTTCATTGCGTCCATTATCGCCAGTTAGAAACAAATTAGTAAATAGTAATGTTATCGCCGAACAATTCGACGCTATTAATCATTGCGACGCCATTTGTAATTCATGTCCGCAGATGTGTCCAAACATCAGTGCTAATAATGTTCATAAAGGAATTCTTAAGTATAACAATAAAATTATAACTCATCCAAAATCATCGTCTTTCGTAAAGTGTTCACAGGTTATTACAAGTTTTCTCTTAATTAATACCAGACAAATTGATAATGTTATATACAGAATACGTACAGTAAGGTATATCCCAAATCTTAAACAAATCTTGAAATTTAAAAATTTCATTCTCTCTAATTGTTAAATCTTTATTATTATGAATATAATTAGTAATACTTAAAGTTTATTTAAAGTTTAATTATTAAAAATTAATTACTATCCGAAAGATTAGTCGAACTACATTTAAAAAAACACCTAAATTTATCACTCAAATAAGACAAAAATTCAAATCCATTATTTCTACTAACATTCGAATACATTATAACATAGAGTTTTTATCTAATAAACTAATGTTGTTAACTGCTTAATTGATTTTGCAAAAAATGTTGACACAGGCTCAACGATGTTGCGTTCCTTGTCATTACGTTAACTCGCGATTACCAGACCAGCACTATGACCCAATTGGTGTCGAATGTAATACGGGTTCGCAAGATGTTTGTCAACAATAATTATTATGTATATATTTTATTATAATAATATATGCGGTAAATTTACACGAACCAATTGTTCCATTATCTAAATTTTATTATTTGTAAATTTAGTACAGATTTTTATATACAGTAATATAGAAAAATATAGAAATATATCTGAGTTCTTTTTTTAGAAATAACAATTTCCAATACTAATTATGCCCACATTATATTAAATCTAGAAAAATTCTAATCTTTATTCTTTTTTTACAGATTTTGTAGAAGCATAACATGGAAAATAAAAAAGTTACCACAATTTCTAAAATTTTTTATAACTTCAATCAAATGTTTGATACACAGCGATCATAAGTAGAATGACGCAAACATACGAACGTAATAAATACGGTAACAAATTAAACCAAATTGGTGTGATTTTTTTGTTGAAAAATTCTGTAAAAATTCTGTAAAAGCGCAACTAATTACGTGAAATTTTATCTGTTAATCTGTTACCATAAAATGAATATTTATTAAAGTGTTTATAGGGAATTAAAATTAAAATAGTTTTGGGTTTAAGTGATTATCAATTTTAAATAACATATAATTTTATGACTTTAACTTCAAGAAATGTTGTGTAAAATGAGAAATAGGAGAATGATTTTAATTAGTTTTCAAATTAACTAAATTCTAAATATTTTCAGAAAACTCTGATAAATTGAAAATATGAACTTTATTCGATTAATTTATAAATAACATCACATTAATTTTACAACTTGTGTATAAACTAAATAAATTATTTTTCTAAAATGCAGTGTAAAAGTATTGCTGTACATGGACACACACACACATCTACCCAAAAATATAAAGAATTTTTTTAATAACATCATTTTAGTAGCAATAATGTTATACGAAAAAAATAATAAATTTTGGTAAAATCACAATGACTTTAATGAGGAAATCACATAAGTTATAAGGAAATGAAAATCACACTTATATTCCTATCGACTATAAATAAAACGTACCGGTAATTTAGAGTAGAGGTCCAAAATGGGACCCGTGGGAGTCCCATGGGAGTGTTATTCATAATAAAACCTGCGAAATGTGCGGGAATGAAAAAAATCTCAACATTAAGGCTAATGCAACCCGGGACCCGAGGGAGTTAAAATTTTAATTGCGGGAGGGAGTGGGAGTGAAATTGTGTGAATTTTTGGACCTTTAATTTAGAGTATTGACAAATTTCATTTATTAGTAGTAAAAAACGCTTAGTTTTATTCTAAAAAGTCAAATATTTAGTTCGAACAGTAACGCCGAATTAATTAATAAAATTTAATGTTATAAAGAATACATAATAGTAGAGTATTGCGATTGAAAACAATTATTAGCGGTGTACGCAGGCATTGTGGGCATCGCTGGCACCACTATATACGACTGGCCCATCGCCGGCGTTGAGCTAAGTTTAAACTTTAATTGCAAATTTTCTTCGCGCAAATTAGAGTTCATTTTTTTTAAATGCTGAATATATTCGGCAACAGTTTCTAAAATGGCCGATTTTTTCCAGTTGACATTAGGTCCGGCCACCAGTGACTTTAACTTTTTAATTTGATCGTTAATCGACGATCGATATCGACTCTCAGCGGTGGCGTGCGCTACCTTTCGCTCGCAGTTGCCGTGCAATGACTGCTTCTTAAAATTCTTCGTGTGATAAACTCTTTTGCTAAGTTTTTTGTGTCGCAAACTCTGCAGTTTTGCGCCACAAGTATTTTCCTCATAGCTATTACTACTTTTACAGAGTTTCTGCGAAGTACCGCTACTCGGATGCTGCTGTTGTTGTTGTAGAAGTAGTTGAGCGGCAAAAGAATTATGATCATTATTATTATTATTAGCGAATTCTTTATTGATATATATTGGTTCGGTTGTTATCTCTGGAAGTAGTAGTGATGATGAGTGCGCGTTATAATGTCTAATGGAATTCTGGTAATTTTCGCTAATCTCCACATTACTAGCATTTGCCGATTTACTTATTTTGTCGAGCAGTTGTGTTTCGCCACTACTAGTACTACTGCTGCTTTCATTAGACTTCAAATCGTTATCAAACTGATTGCCAATCGTGTGAAATATGTCGAAATCATTTTCGAACTCTATTTCGTTGAACGCATTGTCGTCATAATTGTCAAACGATATGCAATCCATATTTTCGTAATTAAGATATGTTTGCAATTTTTATTAATAGAGCGCTGATTAATAAATTAAATAAAGTTGAATCAATTTGTTAACAACACATATTGAACTGAGTTATCGCAAAACAATTTGTGAACGTTATTTCGAGATTTAAATATTACTGAGTTTTGAGCGTTACTCTGAAAACGCTGAGATAAGTGACTTAAACACGCGTCAAATTTATTAACTACAGGCGAAACAAAAATATTTTTAATCTCTAACAATAATAAATCTTTGATGTTAAGAGTGAGTGAGTGAGTGAGAGAGAGAGAGAGAGAGAGAGAGAGAGAGAGAGAGAGAGAGAATGTGCGCTTAACAGAAGAACGAGAACAAACTACTGTTTCTGTAATGAGCGTAACGTATTAGCAAAACGTAAGTAAAATGCGAGAGAAAAAAGATTACCATTGATATTTCTCGAAACTTCTGGTATTATTAGATAAAAGTTAGAGAAACAGTACCAAAAAAGAGTAATATTTCAAGCCTAATGTAATACCATATACGATCGACAATTATGCGCACAGTAAGCAAAAATCCACTCGACGAGGAAAAACTACTAGTAATAACCATCGAGATTGAGGTATACCGACAAATAACCTTCATTTCAGTTCAATGATTTTTTATCTTGATTTTTTTCTGAGGAAATTATTAGCAGATAAATGATGACTTAATTGAATTCAAGTTTATCGCACAATAATCGACCAATAATATCAAGAACGTGTTGCACGTTTAAATTGTGTACATTTTTGTGATTTGTTCAATTCATTGAAAAATTAAAATGTTGAGATCCAAAAAAATAGCGCTATAATTTGCTTCAAATACTTCTCAAAATAGCAATTATTTTTAACATAAAAACGTGGCATTTGATAAATAGATGTCTCAGTCATCTGTGGTGTGGATTCAATAAAAAAATTTTGAAGTAAACAAACACTCATTTTAAATGATAATTTTTTGTACAAAGATTAAATTGCATATTAAATTGCAAAAATATCATTTATAGTAGAAATAGCACTTATTGACACAACTAAAATGATACAAGTTTTATATAATCGCGAGCGTAGTATAACAATTATATGCTTCTAGTTTATGAAATAAAGAAATACAAAGTTAAGAGTTTATGATCTCAAGTTTTGCCAGAATAAGTAAACTAACTTATTTACTTCTTAAAATTGTAATTATCTTCTGATACATTAGTTATAATTTCATTCAAGTATAGTAAGCATAGTGAGCAAAACCAAAGGCCCTGCTCCAGAAAATCTCGAAAAGATTGAGAATTTGAAAATTTTAGTTTTTAAAATTCGTTGTTTATAATCTTTTGGACCAAAGTGAGTAAAACTTCCGCTTAAATCCAGTGAGTTTTGACCCCTAAAAATAATATTAAGGAATTATATACCTCCGTCCTATAATAGGACTGAATGTAACAAAGTCTTAAGGCTTAATTTAGTGATATACAAATACATATATAATTCGTTATAAGAAATTATAATAAAACGAAACATTTATTTTAAGATTTTAAAATTTATTCAAATGGTCAGTCAAATACATAAACTCAACTTTTTTGTAATAATTTAAATGAATCATTTCATATTTTAAATAGTTATATAATGTGATATGATATAAATGTCACTGATTAGTATTATAACGAGAAAATTAAAATTTTAAAAATAAATTATTATTATTATTAGTTATAAAATGGTTTATAAGTTGTAAATATGTGATACACAATGTTAAAACAATTTTCAAGGCTGCACTGTTAGAGTAACAGTAGAGTTTTACTTATCAGAATAAATTTGTCGTAAATTGACTCTTAAGTATATCAAAGTTATCCGTTGTAACAATTTTATTATAAAGTGAACTCAACAATAAGTTTGACTCGTCGTCGCATTCACTTACTAGTAGACAATATTTGTTTGTCTAAATTTTATATTGAATTTAATTAAAAAAAAGTGTCCGCAAAGCTATATTAACTCGGTGTTCATTATTACAAGTAATGTAATTATGGATATGTGAAGCTTTAGCTCATCACAAATCTAATTCGTGTTTTCAATTCGTTATTTATTATCAATTATTTAATCTGCATTCGAATAGTAAATTAAAATCGATTTCTAAGGAATAAAATCTGTTTGAATTTATTGAAAATATAAATTAAACTAGAAAACATTAAATCTAATTTCAAACTGTATTTGGTTATGTGATTATTAGTGATAGGATAATTTGGTAATTAACAAATTTTATTACTTATTCCGATTGGTTTAAAACTTTCTAGGATAATATAACAACACAAAAAAGTCTTTTATCAAGTTTTATTTTACCAAATTTTTCCAAATTTAAAATTTATCAAAAAATTGTCGTTAAAATCCGATGAGTTTTTGAGACCACTGAAATTTTTGGCCAAAATGTGGAGAATTTTCGCTTAAATCCTACAAGTTTTGACCCCGTATAAAGAAATTATTTCAAAAAATTGTGCGAACCCAATTCGTATTGTCAAGATAATGAAGTAAAAACTTGAATAACTTTACCGAATATTTACCAAATTAGTATATTTTTTGTTACCAATTTTACCACCTAATTTAATACTTTTTGTTACCAAAAAATCTTATCTCTAGTGATTATAACGTGAGTTTCTAAATTGATAACAAATTTGTAATTGGATTCGTAGATTCAAGTGTAATTTTTCAGGTCACTTTCTCTTAGCAAAATAGAAGTGTGAATTGTGTAGAAAATTTATCAGTTAATTAATTTACAAGTGAGCCCGATATAAGTGTATGGTTCTTGTTTATATTTTTAATGAACTTACAAGGTATTAGAAAGAAATCAAATTAAAACTGTAACTGTTGGAACAATTCACAACAAATAGAAATATTTTAGTTAATGTAGAAATAAGTTAATGGGTAAAAGTTGGATTCGATTGGAATTTCTTTTCACAACAGAGGTATTCGAATAATTAAAACTTTAAAACAAATGAGAGAATTGTAATTAAAATTAGAAGCGAACAAAATTAAATTTTAAAATATTGAATCAAATTAAAGTTTCAAGGAATAGGAGTTAGAAATAAAAATGTTTTATTTCCAATTAAGAGAACTTTTGACAATTTGTATCCGATTATTCTCAGATTTCATATAAAAATAGTGCATTTAATGCGATAATTTTCGCACCGAATTTCAAACTGTATTGCGTACAAAACAAAAATTTCCAAACCCTAATGTCGCCGCAATATCAATATAATCGAAATGATAAAATAAGCAGCAAATTAATGCAAACATTAAATTTAATTTAATTAAATTTTTGAACCATTTTCACATAATTGAATTTGAATAACTTATAGAACGTTATCACAAGGATATAAACTTAATTATTAAATTATTACTAGTAATTTACTAGTATAGTACAGTAAGTATTATTACAAAATTTCAAAATGATTCAAATACAAACTACGATTTAAATAAAATTTACTCAATTTAGAAATATATCAAATGACAAAATTAACTCATTTATTCGTTTGGGTTTTTGTGAAAATTTAATTCAGTTTCGACATTTCAAACGCATTTAATAAATTTATAGTACTTGAACAGTGCCACCACTAAGTTAGTAACACAATGCCATACCTAAACATCGTTGGTAGACTATAACTTAATTACAAAGCAATGAACAACCAGTGAAGTCTATTGAGGTTATTTGAAAAGTAAAAATAATCAAAATTTTAGTTGTCTTAATTGTCGAAATAGTACGATATTAGAAGTGTATCATTATTAGTGTATCTCCTTAAACAATAAATTGACTGTAATATTACGAAAATACAAAAAGCGTTTTATTATAAAATGAATTATTAACAATTTTTATTTTTTCAATTTATGGACACAAATGCAAATTTGTTTCTAAGAGTTCTCGACCAAAACTTTATATATATATATATATATATATATATTGTCTGTCAAATCTTATGTGTTTTATGACCAATAAACTAACCAATCTTAGACCAAAAATATGTTGAGAACCAAAAAAGAGGTGAAAAAATTGAGAAAATGAAATAAGTTGTAATCGTATTGCAATGAATAAGTTCCAGTGGATCATGTTGTCTACAGTTCCAACTATGTTTGCCAAAAACTTGTAATATCTAAAACAAACCCTCGAATACCCACCAAATGATATCAATATATAATTTTTTATTTATTCGTAATGGAATTTTTTCGGATTTTATAAATCATAAACGTGTTATTATTAACACGAAATACAGTAAAGGTTATGATTTAAACAAACTAATAATATTATACTGTAAATAATAAACCAAAATAAGCGAAGACTTTGTTTAAGTTCTGCAAAATTTAAAACGAAATGAAAATAATTCAAAATTTTCTATAAGGAATTTTAACTTTGTTATTTGATACATAATTTACCAGAGTTTTGAATGCGGTAAAATAACCAAAAACAATTGCTGGAAATAAGTTCGTTAAACGAATTTCATTTTTTTAGAACGAAACAAAAAAATGGTTACAAACACAAGTTGGTTATACGCATCCATCATAGATATAGCATTCAGCCTTCGAATTTCAAATCTGTAATATGTTTGCATATTGGCCTCAAGTTTTCTAGTTATATTATTGTTTATAAACATTTTTGAACACGTTTCTCAAACTTATTTCATTTTGAAGGTTTTTACGCGAGAATAGCAATTTCATAAAACTTGAAAACAAATTTCTCCACATATTGAGAAACGCGCAATGTGTCACTTAAGTGTTTCGAAATCACTAAATCTTAAATTACTAGTTACGTGTAACACACATCACCTCATTCTCGTGAGATATAGTCTATAAAGTTATCATTACTGTGACGTGTAAATTGGTTTTTAATTGTTTTAAAAGTGTTATATATATATATTTTCATTTGCTTACCTCAGTTGCTATGCATTAAAAAATGGTCACATAATAACGATTCATCAGTTAAGTGCTTAATTGGTGGTTACTATAATCGATAAGTTTCTCTAAGTTTTTTGTTCTCTCTTATAACAGGAAAATAACAGTTAAATAATTCTGAGATCTATGTTACCGTATGGCAGGTAAACCTATTAAAATTTAAAAAAGTTCGTTAAATTTTTCATTTTACTATGTTTAATATTTGTTATATAATTGATCCACTTTTTTCGAATTATTTCAAACCATAAATTTAATTAAAATTTAACTAATGTCGACTAAATGAATAATTTCATAATAATCAAAACAAATTAACTTCAAAAGTAAATGTTAACTGCATTATAAGTTAGCAGATATCGATCTGCACTATATTTATTTAAATATACACTTATGGTTACTGTCCTATAATATCATTATTGATTTGAGACAAACCTACTATTATTGTATATCAAAGCTAAAAGATTATAGCAGTGAAAGGTTAATAACTTTAAATAAAATCTTACCATAAACTAAAAACGATCCAACATGTTGTGCCAAAGTATTGAAAACATCAGCTTAACATTATCAGTCATGTTTCAATAAACAACAACTAAATCATATCTAATAAGTTTAGCGAAAAATGTTAATATTTTCAGTATCATCTTTTAATAAACCTGAAAGAAATATTTTTATTTAATTTACTAATAATAAAATTTACGTAAACCATTCTTTTTATTTTTTTTCTCTTAGTATATAATGAGTTTTTAAGAATTCAAATGTTTACATCGATTTCGTACAGTGTTATATCGAAATTAAAGGATCTATGAAACAATTAAATGATTTGAGAATATAAGTAATAATATTAAAAGTTCATATGATAAATATGATAAAAATTCAAGTGACGATAAGCTGAGTCATTAAGTTAAGGCTAAAATGTTTAAAATGAATCCAAACTATTATATAAATTTCAAGTTTGAATTTAAATTCAATTTTTTTGTATAAATGAATGCTCAATTAAATAATTTCGAATCTATTAAATACTATTATTTTTACTGATATTTTACTATAGAGTTTTTAAAAGTTCTTAATTAAAATGAAATAAATGATAAAATATGTTTTTTTTGTTGTGCCGAAAAAAATGAATTAAATTATTATAAATAACAACACTCTCTCCATAATGTGTATATAAGTTATGTTTTCATGGATCAATTCATTTCATTTGAAGGGAAGATAAATTTTATTTTTTTTTGTTTCTTATCTAATCAAAGATATTACTTAAAAAATACGCAAACATTCGGATTATTTCAAGTATTTCAAGTGCGAAATGGAATTTCAAGACGTAATTTCTTCGTTTGGATGCACACTTCTGAGATGTTTATTAAGTGAAATACGCCACGTATAGACTTTACCGCAAAAGTCACAGATATATTTTTGGCCCGTATTCAGATGTATGCCATTAATGTGATCCTGCATTGACTGATTTCCGTGATAGACTTGCGGGCAATACGGGCACTGGTATAATGCATTGGACGATCTACCAGTCGAGTCCGAGTCCGCAGAGAACCGTTTTCGCGCTCCGCTTCGCGGCGACTCAACAATTACTGGCGGGTATTCAACGTCTTGAGACATTCCTAAAATACAGATAGTTTTTTATGGTCAAAACAAAAGAGAGCTGAGCTGTTCGTCACTTGGTTTAAGAAATGGCAAAAAGCAATAAGTTTTTTTAGATCAGTTCGTGTGGTTTTCTATCAGTTTGTGCATAAAAGGGTGGTTGTAATTCTAGTATAGTTTCCGGTATTGTTCTCCTCTTCTTTTTTTGTTCTAATAATGGCTTAGTAATATCTTATATATTTAGCATTTATTTAAAGCTCGTGGTCGCAGCTCTCGGCCCGATGTTGCGGTAAGAGAATCGGTGTTGTCCTTACCCTCAGCCTTCATCCACGTCGGTGTACGTCCCGGTCCTTTGCGTCTTTGGTTAGCGGGCAGTCCTGGAGTGTCATTGACGGCACTGCTATCGTTTCCGTTCTCTCCGATGACCGACGCCGAGCCCTGACTCGAGACCGATCGGCGAAGAATTCGTTTGTTGTTGAAATTTGATGGCACTGTAACAGAGGCGGGTGTTGACAGGTATGACGCCACTGTTGATGCGACAATAGCTCGCGAAGATGTCGAGCTATTGCTAGTGTTAAGTGATGATGAAAATCGAGGCCGAGCTTCCGTGTCGACACTCGCCGAAGCAGACGACACCTGATTGAATCCGCTGCTGAAATCTATCTCATAAATCTCTCCGTCTTCGTCCTCATCTATTTTGCGTGTCTTTCTCTGCAATTTTTCGGACGAATCGGAGAGATTTGCTATGTCGTCAGAACCAACATTTCGCACACGTCTGCGCAATTGTCTGCCTTCGCTCTCCGGCTCTGAAGTGATTTGTTGCTGCACTGATGGAGATTCGGGTGGAACTGATGGTGATTTCAATGTGATGCTTGTCTGTTGTGATTGCGGCTGTGGAACAGTGTTCACGCGAACGGGTGTCGTCGACGGCGGCGCACACTTGAGGGGCGACTCTCGACTCGTGACGCGAGTTTGGTGTTCCGTATTGTTAGTGATTGTCTCGGTTTTGCTTTCATCGACGCTTACGCGCGATGACTCAGTGATATCAATTTGGCGGTAAGACTCCTGTTGTTTTAATAACAAATAAACTCGATTACGACTAAGTTTGTTAACCTATACTGTAGTGCGCACACTGTCTAACGTGTAAGCGATAACTAATATTTCATATAAGTATAATAACGAGTATGTTCTTCGATAATAGCAGGTAAACATGCACTAACTTTTCATTAATATGGGAGAATAATACATAATAATTTATATGAATCGCGATTATATTCCAATATTCAGCGCATTAAGTATTATTTCAATGCTAACAATTATTATATAGCAAATGTTTTAATAATTGAATGATTGTTTGGGTTTTTTATAAGTATTATAAAAGTAAATAATCATTATATGGAAGTGTATTACAACAGGTTATTGCACCAAACAATCCATTAGAAACAAAAACAAATGTTTATATTCGAGCAATATTTCAGTTTAAAATATATATATTTCTATATAGTGTCTTGGAATCAATGTTTTTGAAATTTAATTAAATTTCGGAAAAAAAGAAATCTTATTAAATGTGGTTGAGATGACGATATTAAACATAAAAAACATTCAAACATTTTAATTACAAAATTATCCAATTATTACTAAAATAAATCAATTTCTAATTAATTATCAAATCAAACCTTGTTATCATTGACTGCATTCTCGTTTCTCGACACTAGTTTCCTGTTCTTCTCGAAGCTCTCGCGTTCGCCATTCAACTTATTCCTGTCGAACTCGATCTTCTTCTTGGCCTCTGCCAGCGCTTTCTTCTCGGAATCGAACTTCTTGTTGAGGTGTTCCTCGCACTCCAACTTATAGCGCTCCATCTTCTGCTTCTCGGTCTCGCGCACCGCTTTGAGCTCCTGCTCGAGTAAACGCTTTTCCTGCTTCAAGCGATTCATTTCGATGTCTTGAGCGTTGGTCTCCTCGATCGGAGTGTTGTCGTTGGACACCAGCTTTATATTCATGAGACCCTTCACTGACAACATTTGTGCGGCCGCAAGGAATTTGTGTATTCGCGACTGTCCTACAGATACCTGTCCTTTGTATATGAACTCAACGATTGCGTCCAAATCGTCGAAATCCACGTTATTGATCACTACTGCCACAACACCGCTGTTCGACATCCATGTGTTAATCGAGGCGAATATCGAGCGAAAAAAGTCGGAAGACGCGGACAGTATGACGCGATGGGTCTTAATGTAACGCGAGTTTGACCACTCGTTGCGTAACACCGATCGCGACATCGAGTTGTGACCATTGGTTAGCTGTTGCGACGAACCATTGCCGCTCAAACTGTTGTTAGCACTGTTAGCTGCAGCACTGCCTGTACCGCCACTCTCTGTATCGTTCAACGCATTGTCAGTCACACTGGCAGTCGTAACGTTTGTGTTAGTGTTGGGCGAACTACTGTTGGTTTGATTGGATTGAGTGCACACTAGAAGACAGTCCGTTAGCTGTCTTTGGTCGAACATCGACGAGAAAGAGTCTCGCATTGTCACCTCGTGGTCACCCATGCGAAAAGTGTACCCGTTTTCTGGTTCACACATTGTTGTTGCGCTTATATTGTTATAATAAATCAAACACAACACATATCTATCATACAGATCACAATCCAAAACTGTGAACAACACATATACTAACTAAGTATACATACATTGTCCCAAACAATGTACAGTCATTTTAGTGTAACCCAACCAATATAACAGCGAGTATTCTAGTAGTGCAGTGCACAACGAAATGCTGCATTCAAATGTGTTGTCAGTGCTGCGCTCTCATGCCAGTCAAGTAATCACATTCACAGTATACTAGAATTTGAGTTCCAAAACGATTTTTTTACATTAGATTTCGCATCCAATTCTATCGAAAACGAAATATTTACAAAAATATTTTCGAATATATTTCGCATTTATCGAAATCAAATTAAATTACAATCTAAATAAAAAAGTTTTAAAAAATACAATGGAACTTTTAATTACTAAATAAATTGTACTTCGATTTCGTTTTTGAGAAAATTTTCAAATTAGAAAAATTAATACAAAAACATTTTTTTAAAATATAATTGAAATAAAAGATTTTTTTTGAAAACAAAATACAAAATAGAAAATGAAATCGAAAACATTTCAAAAATTGAATTCATAATACAATCGAAATGAATAGATATATGTAAAAACACAATTGAACACAAATCTAAATTCTAAGCATGAAAGCGAAACAAAACTAATTAAAACTAATGCACTAAAATCTGTTGCTTAAAATTTAAAATAGTAATATACAGGTAAATACAATTTAACTTATATTGATTTGGGAAATTGAAAAACTTTAAAATTAAATTAAATTGAAAAACTTTAAAATTAAATTAAATTGAAAAACATCTTAAAAATAGAAATAGTAATCTAAATTAAATAATAATCGAAATCGTAATAAGAATGTAATTTAAATTAATTAAATTTTGAAATCATAAATTTTAAATTAAATTGTCAAATAGTAAAAATGTAAATTGGAATTTGGTTTTAGTGTTTTTAGTCACACTTCATGTGTTTAATTCAATTAATTTGATATAAATATAATAATGTATGGAATATCTTGATAATAACAGCTTTTCGTTTGATGTTAATCGTCTTAATGATTATAAACTCCTGAATATTTAATTAGTTCACTAACAATATCTGAAAGTATGGTTTATTTTATAAAATAACACCCCTTTAATCTTAATTATTTTTGATTAAGTAAATATTAATTAATAAAAAAAATTTTAAAATTAATTTCATAAAAACATATAATAATGCTGTTAAAAATAAAATCGAAAATAATAAATTATAATTGAAATGTAATTTAAATATAGTGTATGATTGCTTTTTAAAAAAAATTATAATTGTATTTTTTTATATCGATTTTAGATTTACAATTTTTCTCACTTCGCAAGAATTTCGATTTTGTTTTTAACTTTCATTTTAATTTCTATTTTATTTAATTAGTTCTTCTTTTTCAATTTTATTTCGATGTTTCTTTAAAATTTTGTTTCAGTTTGAAATATTCGTAATAGAAATCCCTATTTAAATTATATTTTTGTTCTAATTTTTAAAATCGGAACAAAACTTTTAAATATAAATTATTTCGTTTTGATTCAATTTGAAATTCGATTTTTAATTAAATTACATTTTAATTTCGATTTTAATTTTCATTTAAATTGTATAAATTTAAAGCATAATAAAAAACATTGAAATTTATTCAGATTTCTAACTATTTCTAAAACATAAATTTTAAAAATTATCTCTATCAAAGAAGGTAAATGAGTGAGATTTCAATAGTTGCTATCGAAGAGAAAAATGAAACCTAAATTCTGAATAGGACTCTAAAAGTATTACTCTAAATGGATAACAATGATGTCTAATGGATTAGAAAAAGAGAAATCTGAACTGAAGTGAATGAAAATGCAGTGAAGCCAAATTTTTTCAGATTTGCCATTTTATTGGATGTGCCATTACTTTCTATAGATTGAAATCTTT
>JAQIVF010000206.1:0-29217 GCA_034698365.1 Steganacarus magnus
TAATATAAATAGTCTATTTTATAGAGTTTTGGGACATTTAACAAAATTGGGACAATCCCTAAATTCTCAGCTCTAATAATGACAATAGATATATAAATTAAATTAGATATTTTCATTATTAAATGCATTTCTAATTTATTTCAGCTATAATTAGCGCGTTTCCATAATTTAGTAAATACCGCTTGAAATACACATTGTATGAGACGAGCCTTTTATAGCGCGAGTGTTTTGCGAACCTTATATTCCGTAGCATTAAATTTATGGAATAATATGAAAGTGTGAGTGAGTGCCACTCAAGCCTCGATCGATAACCAATTTTACGTGAAATTTAAAAAATACTTTTGGTACAAATTTAAATTTAAACTGTTGTTTTTAGAATTGCATTCAAAATGCAAAATTCGGAATATTTTAAAGTAAAAAAAACAGATTTACTATTCCAACTTATTCTAGTATAGAATAATAATTAAATTCTTAAAATAGATTTTAAAATTAAAATGTTCTATTATTTATTTAAAAAACTAAAATTTTATTTATTAAAAAAATCGGTTATGTCCTAAAACGCAGCCACCGTCAACACTGCAACATATTTACAGACAAATACAAGTAAACCTGAAAAATATTAATTATGAAAAATAAATATTATAATAATGAACATTTATGTAAAAAACTTATATTAATTAATAAGAATTATTGTTTAAATTTATTCTGTAAGAAAATTAATTAATATCTGCTCTAAATTGAAATTTCTTCATTGTAAAAATAAATTAATTTCGATTGTAAATTCTGTAACGATGACAATATTTTCTTGGTGGCTGCGTATTAGGCATAACCAAAAAATCTTCAAATATTTGTTACCGCTTATAATTTTGTTCAATTTCTAGAACCCAGAAAAATTTTCTCAATATAAAAAATATTTTCTAGACAAATGAATGCATAAAAACAAAGAGATATTTAAATCTGAATTTGCGTTTTATTAAGCAGATTCAATAAATAAAATAAAAACAGTCCATCGAACACATAAATTGCTTTAACGAATTGTGCGCTCAAACTTAAATCTAATTATCTTTAAGGAGCTTTTATATTCAAGTTCACGCGCATTATCGTGAGCGCAGGTTCTTTTTCCCAGAAAACTTAAAATAAGAACTGTTTCCGCTTAAATCTTGAATGAACATTACGAACATTTTCCTTAGTAATGTTTTATTTCTTCAGCAGAAACTCGAGAAAATCAAGCATTGTATTAATAAACTTATTATCTTCTTTGCTAGAAATCAAATCAATAACTCTATAGCAAAGAGAAACTCATCTTTTTTTATGTTATGTAATATTTGATATTCTATTGCCAAACCAATAAATAATATTAATTCTTTTCGTGGATAATCTAATTTTATGCGAGTTTATGACTAACGCATTATTCAGTATATAAAAGGAGAAATCAATGTAAGTACGAGTTTTATGTAAACCAAATTCTAGATAATCGTTAAGGATTTCAGGAAATTTTGTTGATTCATTGCTGCGATCGTGAATGTGAATGATTAAAAACTGAATCGATTATTAAATTTCCGCATTATTTTTAATTTTTACGTGACAAAAGTGTCTTTAAAAAATTTTATTCGAAGACAATTATTTAAATTCGTGTGATTACTATTAAGATTGTAATATTGAACTCACGACTCAGAATCGGGTCTCAATACAAATTAATGTATCGATCTTAACAGTTGAAAATGGAGACTAACATGCGGTGTGAACTCCGGTTCATCGAGAAAGCATTTTTTGTATCGTAAACGTCAAAAAATTATAAGTTCAAAATAAACGTCTAAATAAAGCACTGATATTTAAAAGAATATTCTTCTAAAAACAATGAAGTTATAAATAAAATCGCTTAACAACAGAGAGCCTAGAAATTTAATGACGCATTTTTTCCACTAATGATCATCTAAAGTATTGAAAATAAAAATATAATAAAATAACATATTGAACGGTTAATTGCATTGTTACCAAAAGTAATTTTATAACCTTGACATAAAAAATCTTTCGAACAAAATTCGGTCAAATTTGGTTTATAATAAAAAGAATTCTCTCGTCTTACAAATAAGGTATTAGTTTACTCTATTTTTATTTCAAATTCAATAATCAGTTTCTGTTTATTATTGTTGCTTTTAATAATTAATTAAGTCTTTTCAATAACAAAATAAAAGAAGTGTATATTAATACTTAATACATTTACTCTGCTCTTTAGACGCTTGATAAACGTATTAAGACTCGAACCCAAAACCTTTAAATAAAACACACGGCAACATTGCATTGCGAAAGAAGCCAAAACAAAATCATGAGCTACTCCTAGCTGTTGATCTATTCTACTGCATTAAACACACTCTCATTCATTGACATAAATATAAAGTGGATTATTATTCATTAAATAATAATAAAAAAAACTAAGGAAAAAATTCCGGGAATTTTTTTTCAGCGTTTTATAACGCGTTTGATTATCTTATTATAAACATTCTAACTATGTTTACAAATCATTTCGTTTTTGTTTTATTAAATCAGTATTAGTATAGCAACTGTTTTTTGATTTGTGTAAATTTGCATTAACAACAACTGCTTCCTTATAATTATTATTCCATTTAAACGTCTGCCTATTTTCTCTCTTCTGTAACGCATATTATTATTATTATACATTAATTAGAAATTAGCAATAAAGTTATATGAGATGAATATTTCTAGTTAAAACAAATTTTCATAGAAAATTATTATAATAATCATACAAACAAAAATTGATCATCAAATGAAACGTTAATTTAGCAAAAGGCGTGTGGGTTTTATGAAAAGATGAAACGATTTTTAATGCATTTTATTTTAAAAAAACCGCTTCGCTTCTAATAAAGGCAAATTGAACTCACATTTTGTGAGATATTCTTATATCAGTTCGTTGTGTGTCATATTTAAAATGAGGGCAAAGATCAGTAACAGCGAGAAAACGCGTTGGTAACCATTAGTGGTTAAGACATGCAGCACACACTTTCGCAGTATTAATAGAGTTAAACTCGCAGTTCGTTCGCAAACTTGCATTCATTCACTTTTGAAACTTTTTTGTTGTGAACCCCAACTAGTATTACTTGATTTATTGAAATAACAGAAATGTGCGGCACATTCACACACACACATACTGTACACATACTACACAAGTAAAAAATTCAAAGTTTTTTTTGGAAATAATCTAATGATTTTTTGAATAATTGATATTAAGAGAGGAATAAACACATAAAAACTATATTTAGAACATAACACTGAATGGTAAAACAGATTAAAGTAATAGATTTATATAAATAGAAAAAGTAAAAGAAGAGTATAGAGAAAGAGAGTGATAGCTGTCATACCTTTCATACCTTCAAAATCTTTATCTGTGAAGCTTGGATGAGTAGACAGAGCTCCGGGATCTTTGGCCACATCTTCCTCCATATCTTTGTTGATATTTGGATGCATCGCTTTGTCGCTGCTATCCATTGCTTCAAATGATTTTCAATTTCAAACTATTTTTTTTATTTACACGTTTTGTTTTAATAAACAATATTTTTCTAAGCATTAAATATTGGCATAATTCAAAATATAATACATTTTCGATTGATTGTTACTTAAACAATAACTTTGTGATGATGTGAATCAAACAAAAAAGGCATGAAATTAAAGCTACAAAATTATTTTAATTCAAATATAAATCACAAGAAATGTTGGTTAGAATTATTTGGCATTTGTTGGCGTGTAATACGTATCTTCAGAAAATAGTGCTGTGAGTGTGAGTGTGGTTCGGAGATGCGGTGCCAGCAAAAGTAATCAAACATCGTATTTAAAACAGAAAAAAGCATGAAATCATTGAAGGAATACTGGAGAAGAGCAGCAGAAGAGTAGAGGTCAGAGTCGCAAACGCAGAGCGCACTCAACACACTGCTAACGTTCTGCTCAACACTAACACTGAGACCGCGCAACCAAACTCAAGCGCACAAAAGTGAGAGTTTTATGCAATACTCTTAGAAACTAGAGAGTGAGTAATGTAACCAACGAACGCACGATCGATGAGAAAAAGCCTTCGTTAACTAATTCTATTATACATTTCACTATTACACCCTATCATATACAATATACTGATGCAGTTTGCGTCAATGCCAAAGCGAAGCATTACCATCACCATCACTACAAGCTTTAGTTTTTTCGGGCGTCACCTTCAGCGCTGCTCTCTCCTCTCTCTCTCTCTCTCTCTCTCTCTCTCTCTCTCTCTCTCTCTCTCTCTCTCTCTCTCTCTCTCTCTTCGTCTGAAAGCTGCCTCGTTTCCAGACGTCATTTTCCGTTCCGTCAAAACTGCTCTCTCTTTTTAGTTGATGGGGGTTTGAAGTCTGTTGGGCTTACCATTTGATAAAACACATTCGCACACAGAATAAAATAGTTGTGCGCATAAATTATTTGTGTGCCGTTTAAGTGTTATGTTTAATATTTTAGTGATTTTATTTGATTGCATCTCGCATTTATCTCTAACTTTTAAATTATTTATTTGATTTCTACATTTTTAAGGAATTTTTTCAATTTAGCTTTTTTTCTTGATATCAAAAATTTTCTAAACCGTTCGCCAAAAGATCAAAACCGAATTTACATGTTTTACGCTCAATTAAAATAGCAAATTTTAGCATAATTTTAAGGTCAACTTTAAAAACTTAAAACGATTGATATTCGCGATAAATTCACTTAAAATTTTTGTTACTCGAATAAAAAAACAAATCAACTCGAAAACTGGCATAACTCGAGCCAAAAGATCAAACGATGTCTCGATAATTATTCACTAAATTCTGAATTGTTTTTTTCGTCATACGAAACACATTTGAATGCATTCATTCATCCATCGGAAAGCAATTAATTATTTATTTTTTTTATTGTTCACCACATATTTATTATGCGCATATGTTTCATAACAGGATCGTTGGAGAGCGTCGAAGGCTAAAAATACAAGCTGTTTAACTAATTATTCCAACTAAAATAATACTCAAGTGATACTTGACGTTTCAAATTCAAATTTTTAACACAAAAAAGTATGAGTACTTAAAACAATTATAGTATAGTTAAATATATTTTGAAATAAGATTTGAATATAATAGTTTTAGAAAAAAAAAACAGAATATTAACTTACGTTTCATAACTCTTTATTTAATACATTATGTTCAGTTAAAAATCTTTACAAAGAAATGTTTTTTTAGCCAATAAAATACTATTATAATAAAGGTTTTCGTTTCTAAATTAACTTAAATTAACATCGAAATCACAATTAGTTATACACGATATATAAATGACTGAAATGTTATTTTTTTTGTCTTCCGTTCACAATTAAAAGCACATTTGAATAAATACATGTTACAAATATGACACTATTTTAAAATTCAACCCAAATATATCAGAATCGATATACAAATTCTGTTTTAAATTAAAAACTTTAAAACAATTACAAGTTATGAATTAAATATTATAAAACCGATATTATGTCTATATTATATGTACCGAAATGTTTTTATTTTTTACATTTTGTTAATTATCAACAACATATTTAAATACATTAATATTTAAATGTTTTTTGTTATGCGTAGAAAAAAGGAATTTATTTATCGAGATTTTCAGCAGTTATCGAAATAGTGGGGGTAAACCTGGAATACTTTTTTATGCATGACAGACGAATATAAATAAGTTACAAAAATTTGTTAAGTGATAAGAATTTGTCGTAAACAAACTTTCCTAATCATTATTTATAATAAGTTAAGAGTAAAAGCGTTAATATTAATTAGAAATATGCTAAGGTTTTGCCACAAAATTAAAAATAATTGTATTTATAATTAAGCGAAATATTGATTATAACTGGTTAATTCAAGGGTTAAGGCTTAGAATTTAAATACTAGCGTACAAATCGTATAAAAAGTGGAAAATAGTTTGAATTCATTTTGCATGTCGTCATTAATAATGCATTTAAGAAATAAGTGTAGTATGCGAATCAACAAAATTAATAAAATAAAAGTATTAAAAAAAATAATTACTTAGCTGTCCTAATCTTTTTTTAAAAAAATTATTTCATCGAGAGATTACCCTTTGACTAACTTCTGAATCATATAAATGCTGCCCAGAGTTAAATAACATTTTCCTTATAAATAGATTACGAAATACAGACAATAGTTTATTAGAAATATTCCAAATCGTTATGCAAAACGTCAAAATTTTTAGTTATAAAACATAAAATTGAATTTTACAATATTTTTATTATAATAATGAGATAATAAATAATTGCGATATCAATGAGAAGCTTATTTTAAAGTTTATTTTATAGCAATAAAAAATTTAGAAAAAAATAGTATAATAAAAAAAAGTGATTTACAATCCTTCAAAAGCATTAAATAAGATTTCGCTAACTTCACGCTCGAAGGATATAGTGATTTGTTGCTTTTGATAGTTTAAACTTAAAATAACTAAAATAACAATGCATACCAAATTTTTTAAAAAATAAATTATCAAATATAATATAATACTAATTATTAAATTTTTAAAATAAGTTACAATAATAAAGCGCTAAAAGTTTTTTTTTTCAATAATTGCATTTATATGGTGCGTGCGATTTTTTTTATGACTATAATAAATTTTATGCTTAATTTCTAAGTTTTAAATTAATTATAAAAAGACTCAATTTTGTTTGTTTTCTCGCAAAATGAGCAAAAATAATATTTTTAATATGTTGTATAAATTCGGTGTTCTCATAATTTTGCTCACAATTTATGAAAAATTCGATTTACAACTAAAACACCACAATAATTCATATTATTTACAACTATTTAGTTTATTTCAGCACAATGTTTTAAAAATGAGTTTTTCGAAAGAGAGTGCAATACTTTCTAATTAAAATTTCCTGTTCAGACTTTTTTTTCGCGAAACACGATCTAATTCCCATACTTGTATATTAAATACTATCGAAGATAATTATAATGTATTCGGTTTGTTATCCGATTACTAATTGTTTAATTAGTAATATTGCAGTGAAATTCTTAGTTACCCTAATAACAAGTATAGGAAGTAAATTCAAAAATTCTACTAAGTTTTGTGTGCAAAGTTTGGTCACTCAAGCAAAGCTGTGATAAAGGTTTTGTATGAAAGACAAAAAATGTTTGTGACACTTACTATCATCTAAAATTAAGTTCAATAGTTTGTGATATAGATTTGAAATGTGTTAATAATAATAGTTTCGAGTTCTCTAATTGGTTCTTTGGTTTAAAAGAAATAAAAATGTGCTCAAAAGAAAATAAAATCAAAAAAATAAATTATGATATGAAGATGACAGGGGAGTGCGTGTCATGTAAAAAAAATTGTTGAGCACCTAATTTCAATAAAAGTAATCTAACATACGTTTTTAGAAATATCAATCATTACCCAAAATCACCATAAAATTTCGTTTAAAAAATTGTTTTGTTATATATGTATATATATTACCACATAATTGTAAATTTAAATTAAAATATTACCTAAAATTGTTTTGTTACCTAAAATCATACAAATTATGGCAGTAATTAAATAATTATATATATTTATATGTGTATATATAAATTTAAATAATAAATTGCATTTAAATTACTTTTCAATTCAATTGTGATCATATTTTTTCTCAATTAAATATGTGTTTCTTCCTTTTGATTAACCAATTGCTGCTCTTTTTGCTGCAATTCTTTGATAATTTTTTTCGCTTTGTGATACTTCTTCTCTAAAGTCGAATATTGAATCTTGAGGTCGTCCAACATTCTGTTGTACTGTTCGATCTCTTTTCGCGCGCAATTCAGAGCGAACTCGCTTTGCTGGTACTGAACCAGTCTGTCCTCTAATTGACTCTGCATTTCACACGTTTTCAATTCGTACTTTTGCTTCATCCGATTAAACTCTTCGTTAAGAGTCGAATATTTGCATTGCCACTCGAATAACTTATTTTTTATAAGTTCGATTTCATTTTGCTCTTCATTGGCAAAATTAACGGCACAAGAGTTTCCGTAATTCGAATTTTCGATCTTTGCTTCGGATTCGACTAATTCATTCGACATGAGTTCGTCAGTATTTTGCTCGCAATCAACTTTAAAAGTGTCGCATTCATCCCCGCGTTCGGCATTCATCGTATTATTATCATTATTGTCAGTCGACAGAAATAAATCATTTGGAACACCATAGTCACTATCATTTGATTGTTCGGATTGCAATGATTGGGAAATGAGTTGCGCGATCTCGCTATTGATGGTATCCTTTTCCCGACCAATAATGAACTTAACGCGACCACTCGTCGATCGTAAAACAGATGCCGCGTAAGACTGCGTCACACCAACTAACGAATTACCATCGACTTCGATTATTTGATCGTTTACCGCAATGCTAAGTATAAATGTTAATGTATTACGGTATGCGTCAGTAATAATCAATGTCATAATCATTAATCATTAATTACCGTTTGTCGCAATAAGCGGAACCATTTTCTGTTATGGTTTTCACAAATATTCCAAGCTTTTCTATTCCAGCGTCAGCTCCGACACCCATTCTTTATTCGCAAAAATTTTAATAAATTATTGTAATCAAATATACTTAAAATAATTGTTTTACGGTTATCATTGAATTAAAAATTTTTTAAAAAATCACTTTAACTCAGAAACTAAGAATTATAAAAACTGAGATTCAAATCCTCAAAAATCCTCAAAAAACTAAGTTAAAAAGAGGTCTGAAGTGAATTTCTGTGGTGTATTTCAAAATTAACAACTTATTTGAGTCTATACTTGCATATATAATTTAATTGAGACATTAAGAAAATTAAAGTTTTTAATCCAAACAATAAATTGTTATGACTCATAACTAGTTAACAGTACTGGCCTACAGTAATGGGTCACTAGTGATGCCTCATCGTCTAATAACTTATAATAACTCATAATTAATCACATAATGACTTATAATCTATCAGTCAATACACGCTCCGCGTGTAATTCATATCCTTTATAATGATTATTAATTAATTATTAACCCTTATATTCTCGTGTAGACTTCAAAATATTTTCATATTCATATATTGTATATCAATTATAACGCTATTTTTTTCATATTATTACTTATATTAAACGTGTTTTCTAATAAATGTTTCAATAATTGAAGCCTCAATTATTAGTTAACCTTTGATTTCTCCTCAACAATTAGTTAATGGTTGTATTACATACAAACCCATTACAAATAAATAAAAAATAAAAATTATGCAACAATTATTATACAAAGGTCATAAAAATGGATTTCTTCATTTAGGATTTACCAAAATTTGACGCACATCAATAAAAATCTTTAAATCTATTAACGCAAAAATACTCACCCAATGATACTGAGCCCGAGACCATCAGGACCTTTCATTAATTCGACGGGAAACACGTCCATTCGCTCGATTCTTTTCTCTAACTCATACTCAGCAGAAGCCACAACCGGATCTACCTCTTCGTTGCGTCTGTCATAATCATCGACCGAATAAGTGCTGTACACTTTCATTGGTTTCGGACTAAATTTAACTTTCGACTTCTTCCGCGGCGGAACTGAACATAATAGCAGCGAAACACAGTCTTCAGTTTCGTTGTCGCTTTCTGGGAGTCCAGGGGTTTCAATGTAAAAATGTCCATCAGATAGAAGATGATACTCGATATCATCGAGAATAATACTAGTTTCACCATTCAATACTGACATGTCATTTTCAACAGTCATGCCAATAGTGTCTAACTGATCAAAATCGTTGCTACCATTTGTTAAGTTATTATCGAACACAAACGAAGATTGAGAATTATTGACAATTTGTGAATTTTCAATTTCTTTTTGCTCGCTTTTCTGTAGAAATTGTTTGTTATTAATATTTGTTAGCACATCTAATTCTGGCTGTAATGGTTCATTCGAAAGCATATCCTGCCATGACTTTCGACTCAATAATTTTTGAGCCTCTTCTTCGGTCATCATTTCGACGTCTTGGAAGCATTTATCGAAATCAAGAATATCTGGAATGCCAGTCGTATCACAACTATTCAGATCCGGAAGATCTTGAAAAGTGTTGGCCGAATCAACGGATGCGTCGCATTCGTGAGTCTCTGATATCTCGAGCATTATTTTGGCAATTAATTCTTCCTTCGCTGACAAGTTAGACGATGTTTTGTGGCACTTTTCCTCAATTTCCGCGCAATTATTATGGCAATCAAATGCATTGAACTGGTCGTGATTATTGGCGCTCAAATTCGAATGCATTGCTTTGGAGCGACGAATGGGAACGGGAGGCAATTTGTCCGACTCTGACAGACATTGCAATGATTCGTTACAATCATTCAAATTGATTTTATCTGAATTATTATTATCATTGTTATTATCAGTTTTTGCCGGTTGTGTTGAAATTGGTTCCGAAATATTGTGATCTCTGATACTGTTGATGTCATCTTGTGATTGAGACTTAATTATATTGTGTTCTGATTGTTGAGATGAGATAATATTATTGGATGAATTACTATTGTTTGAATCTGATAAACTAATGTGACTATTAATTGATTGAAATGGTATTTTGGCACTAATAAAGCCCTCATTTATGTGAATATCTGCACATTCTTTGATATCAACTTTCTTCTGATCAGTCGTTTGCAACTTTTCGAAAATGGCTTTTGCGTTATTAAATCGAGAAACTCTACTCTCCGTTCGCTTAATTATATTATTTTCCATTATTTTTTGCGGTGAACTTTTGGTATCACTTTTGTCTGGTTTATAAGTGATACCATTGTCTTGTTTAGTAGCGATAATACTATTATCTTGTCTAGAAGTGATTGGTTTTGGGGGAAAAATCGATTTATCTTTAGATATAGAGTTAACTAAATCATTGCTCTTCACTTTATCAGAAGTGCCATTAGTTATCACACGCTTGTCTTCAGTGACATGCGATGATGAGCTTTCATGCACAGAGTTATTCCTTTTCTTGCGATTAATTTGCGGAATGTTTACATTCGTGGCACTGTTTGATTTATGCAGAAATGAGGAAGTATTGCCACTGATCGGTGTTTTCGGGTAAGAAGAGGACAGTTCTTTTGGAGGAGGAGGTGATAGTGACTGAAATAGATTTGCGATTGCACTCACTTTTGTGCCCAATTTGCGACTCGTTTTGTTATCATTTAAATTAGTATTAGTAGTAGAAGTAGAAGTAGTACTACAACTACTACTACTAGTAGTAGTAGTAGTATTAGTATTGCCATTGATAGCGCTGGTCACTTCTTTTTTCTCATTAAGCGCACACTTTTCCTCAAACGTTAGCCTCAATGAGTCAATCATTGGTCTTCTTTCGGCAGCCATTTGACGAAAGTCTTGCCAACCCGTACGCGAACGACTCGCCGCTAATATCTCTGCCCTCACGTTCGCCATCACTGCTATCTAATCTCTTATACACCGAAACCAGCAATAATATTAAACCGCTGCGATATATCAATATTATGGCAATTCAGTTGTAAACATAGTTTGATGACCACTTCGTCAAAATTAGTATTCAGTATTTACTAATTAATTTCAAATAAATAAATGCATATTTCACAGCACCTAAACATTGATTATAAACTGCGTTTAAAAAGTTTAAGATTAGCAGTTCATATGATAACAGTATTTGTTTTTTGTTTGTTCACCATTTGAATAATAATGAGACTTATCTTTAATAAATAATTATTTTTGTCGACACCTAAACATCTAATGTTCAGCACAAATGGCGAACAACTCTATTTGAAAGCATCACTAATTTTTAATTTTTAATTTACAATTTAATGCCGAGTTTGTCTTCAGTTACGTTTGTTTTCACTCTATTTTAAAATCTGATAAAACTAATTCCTTTCATTCATATATCATTCATAATTTTATTGTTTATACTACAATATTATTAAATAATACAAACTAAGCAATGATGACGTCATGACACACCCATTATTAACAGTGCACTGTATAGACGCTGTTATACTGTACTGCAGCAGTTGTGTGTGGTATTAGAGTTAATAGACGATTTTATAATAAATAATAAATTACTCTAAAATATGTCGTGTGTGTGAGTTGAATGAATTAATTAAAACATTTTTTGTATTCCGAACAAAAAGAGAAAACGGAAAATAAATTGGTTATTTCCAGTTAACGAACACGCGTCAAACATTAAACTAAAAAAATAGTAAATGACAAAAAAATTGAGCAAATATTTTTTCTATAAAACTTGTATTTATTTGTAAAACTTTAATTTAAATTTAATGGAGACATTAATAGAAATATGAGCAATTTTTGGGCTAAATTAAGCTCTTTATTGTGTATTAAACTGGCAAATATTTTGTTAAGTAATTGTATGGCACAGAAATAATTCACACTTTAAACTTAAACTACTTTATTTAAAATTCTCAATTTGCTGTTTTAGTATTCAATTTCTTTAAAAAAATCATTAAGTTTAGTTGTGTAAGTTTTCTTAACTCATTTTATTTGCATTTAAGCAACTAAAGTATAATTATATTGAGTTTTTATTAAACTAAATATATGTAAAAAACTTGTGAATTATAATACTGTAGAAACTTTAAATATGGTTATCACGCTTGTGTTCGCGTGTGTTTCATATAGTTTATGCATAACTTTAATAACAACTAGTGCAAGAAATGATGACCTCTCCCATTAAAAAAATAATTATAATATCTTCTCGCAATATCATAAACGAGTGCAAAGACGTAAACATTTCAAAAGTAACTGTTAACATAATTTAATAGACTTACTTGAGAAAAGCTCCTTATTGTTTGCACGGATAACCATATCTCTAATCCGTTAGCAACCAAACTCCTTACGTATCAGAGATGATTCACAACAACCACGTAATAAGTGTAATAAGTTCAAGACTAATGTTATATAGATGTAGATATAGATATAATGCTAAATTCGCTGAGATGTGCTCGAATCTCGCCCACTAAAACTTCAATCTCAGCCACACTTTTGCAATACATTATTACAGGGTGTGTAGACTTTATGAGAAAACATTTTCGCAGGAGTTGCTCAAACCACTCAAACCATAACCCTGTGAATATCTGATTTCGACACCATTAACGATGTCAACGGACCAAAACAATTGTCATCACTCGACACGGGAGGCGTATATTCTTCTCTTGTATTGTTTAGGATCATCTCAACGAATCTCACTCCAACTCTAAACATAAGTATTGATATCTAACCCATAACTAAACGTATTAATTTACTCCATTCGAATCGTACTACAATTATCATTTGCTTTCGAAAATGTCAGTTTGCTATTATTTAATTGGTCACATTTTTTATACCTCTGAATGATGATTTTTTACTAATTGTTTTGTATAAAACTTTCACTCTTGTATCAAACTAAAAATACTAGTGAGAAACTCCTTTAGAACCATTTGAATAATCTGTAAGAATTAGTTTTTGTCCAGATAAACGTTTAAGTCTTTAGAAATATTTAAAACTTTTAAATAATAATATCAGATAAATTTGTAAGTTTTTTCTTGTCCGAAAAAATAACTAATTCAGTATGAAATTGAAATTCTAAGAATAACTTCTATATTTCTGACATTTAACGAAAATAGTTGAGACCATATTATATAAGAGACAGAATAAGTATGCAATCGACTCATATGAAAATATGGCGCAAAATATTAGGAGAAGAGACTTAACGAACAAAATTCAAGACAATACTTTACGTTATATAAATTGCCATTATTTTCACATTAAGTCACTTATTGGAAAAGTGCCTGAATTCTGAATCAGATGCCATTCGAAGCACAACTATTTCGTTGGTACCGTACAAACGTAAAGCGCTGACTAACATCAATTATAAGAACAACATTTTTATGAAATTTAATTTGCTGTTCGTTCAATACTCCAACATTGGGCTCAACTGTGTATTTCCCAGAACCAAGAAAAAATTATTTTCACATTATAGTAAATTAGTTTTAAAAAATACTTAAATATGTAAGAAATACTTACATTAAAAAAATATAATAAAAATCTTAATAATTTATTTTATTGTAAAAAACACTTAAATATATGCTTTATTAACTATAAAATCATTTGTAATCCTATTTATATAAAAATATACTAAAATTTATATAATTAAGTTGATCATCAAAATATTTTAAAATATTAAATTTTTGATTGTTCTCTGTGGTCATATAGAATTCATATCATAAGCTAAAAGCAGTTAACCTTCAAAATATATTTCTTAAAATGATAAACTTTCGAAAAAAAAGAACAAACAATCTAATCTAAGGTTAAATAATAATCAAAATAATTGACTGTTTGAAAATCTATATTATTAAAAAAAACTCGCATTATATATATCTTTCTCAATACAGAGTCAAAATTATTCTAAAGCAACGAATACAAAAAAGTGAACGCAATAGCGGTAGAAAAGCTTACAAGAAAACTTAGTGTTACCTTGTAAGCGCTGTAAAGTAAAGTAACTTTTTTAAAACAAATTATTACAAAATAGTTGGTAACTCGTAAGATGGAGCGATAGCAGATAAACAGGACAATCAACTTTATTATTTGTTTGTTAAATTCTTTAAATCGCAATGATATGTAATTTCAAAATATAGATTCATAATAAAATATTAAATCATCATAACTACTAAAACTTTGCTATTATCTGTTTTACTATTTTTAAAAAAAAATATGTTATACTTTTGTGTTAAGTAAGAACGAAGCGATACTTTAGTAAAGCTTAACTTTTTTCCACAATAGTTATGTTTTTTATAGCATTCTTCTGCTGCTTTGACCCAATTTGAGAATGTTTTTACCAAAACTTGTTTGTCAATCGGATACGAGTTTTGAAAGCTTTTTCATATGTAGTTTAATGTTATTTCTTAGACATGAAGTGAAGTTATGGCGCATTTTCTTCAGACACAACCAATTTAAAAGGTATGAACGCAAGTTTTAATAAAGAAATTCAATTAAAATAATTAATTTTTTCTTATTCTTGTAATATTTTCGATGAGTTTATGTAAGCATTCACTAACATTATATTGTCTTTTTGTAAAATATAAATGCATAAGTTAGCCGTAAGACTGACTCGTGAAGTTATGCCCTATTTTTGCGTAATTAACACGCTGTCAGTTAGCGATAGTACATATTGATAACCTTCTGAATAAATTTTTTCAATTACTATGTAGCAATAATAGTGAATTAATTTTTTTTTTAAAATGCTAATTAAATAATAGAGATTTACAGTTCTAGTTGAATTAATTTTTGATAGCTTATTGAAACATATAATGCTTTTGCAGTTTTCTAACGAACTTGTGGTAAGGAAAGCATGCCACCCGTACAACTATCTCGCGGCCCGTATGGCAGCAACTCGTACAGAGTTGGCAATTCCAACTTTAATGATATCGAAAATTTTGACGACGACGATATTGACGAAAAAAGTCCATTACAACTCGATGCTTACAATCGGTGAGAAAATTTTTTTGAAATTACATAATTGACATGTTTAAAAAAACTTTTAATTATTAATTTTTAGAAGTATTGGCGAACCAACAAAGGGTTGGGATGTGTTTGTGGTCACACCAACTGACGATGATGACGAAACTCTGAGCTCTAAATGGATAGACATAATACTCAAAGGCCTAAAAATTGTAACATATATTATAACATTTTTCATCGTACTTTCGTGCGCTGTTGTATCAAAAGGAATTGTTTTATTTATGACATCAATAATTCGTCCAAATCGAACTGTTTCGCTGTGCAATCATGGTATACCTGGTCTCGAGAGAGACAAAAAGTATTTAGCAGTGTTTCAATTCGATGATCCGGAAAGGATAGTGTGGATATGGGCGCTATTTTTCATTCTTATTGTACCTGAATTGATGACTCTCTTTCGAAGCACCAGAATTTGTATATTTAAATCGTATAAAATACCAGACAAGTTAACTTTCATAACAGTAAGAAATAAGTTTTTTATTTATTTAAAACTAAAATTCTAATACTATTTTCTTTGACCACTGTTTGATTGAAGGTATTTCTGATGGAAACGCTTCATACAATAGGATTAGTGTTATTAGTATTCGTAATACTGCCATCATTAGATGTTGTGAAAGCAGCGATGCTTACTAATTGTGTTTGTTTTATGCCCGCATTGTTATCAGTGCTTTCCAGACATTCCGGAGAGAGTAAACGAGTTTTCAAAACAATAATCGATTTGCTATCTCTAATCGCGCAATTAAGTGCATTTGTGATTTGGCCGATTGTGGCCAACGATGAACGCAACAGTAACGCACTTCTCATACCACTCGCTTGTTTCTTAGTATCTCTCGGATGGTGGGAAAACTATGTGGACAAAAATGCTTCGCTGGTTATTATTAGAAAAGTGGCACAACTTAAGCAAAGGTTGCATAAAACACGATATTTTACATTTATATTTATTTCGATTTGGAAAGTTTTACTCATTTTAGTGGGCATGACTTTATGCTTCTATTTGACTGATGGAAGTGTTAGACCGCTATTCTCTAAGTTCAAAGAATCATTCGCTCAGCACAAGATAATCATACAGAGAGATAAATCAGATCTCATCACATTATCGAACACCGATCAGTTTATTGGTATCGAGAATGAAACTTTTGAAATAAATTCGAGACCAGCGATGCCGCTATGGTTCATCGTTGTGCAAATAATGGCGACGTGGTTATGCTATGTGGTGGCAAAGTTTGCCTGCAAAATCTGTATACAAGGCTTTAGTTTTGCGTTTCCAATTAGTTTAACAGTTCCGGTCACTATTTCCGCACTGATCGCGTTTTGTGGCGTTCATTTTGAAAATAAGTGCAAAATCTCCGATTTTTTCATTCCTAAATACTTATTTTGGTACTGCCATCAGGAGCCGTTCATACAAGACGAACAATTCTTCAATTTACACGCTATAATGTGGTTGGCGTGGCTTTTATCACAAACTTGGATCGCAATACATATCTGGACTCCCAAATGCGAAAGACTGGCAACTACTGAAAAGTTGTTCGTGAATCCGATGTATTGCGGCGCTTTCATCGATCAGTCCGTAGCTTTCAATAGACGACGAGACGACGAAGAAGAAATTAAGAGCGAAGATCTTAACTTAGAGGCGGAAGGAAATGGTATGCAGGATCCATCGCAACATTACGAAACTATATCAGAACACGCCGACGATAATAAGAAAAAGTCAACAACAGTCAGTTCAGATAATATTATTCGTATATACGCAGTGGCAACGATGTGGCACGAAACTGCCGAAGAAATGATTCAAATGTTGAAGTCTGTTATGCGTATGGATGAAGATCAGAGTGCGCGTAGAAATGCACAAAAATATTTGCGAATTGTTGATCCGGACTATTATGAATTCGAAGGTAAATTTTTAAAATATCAATATGTATAGACTATACCCGTATATGCAAATATTGTTTTCTACGCGTAGTTCATATATTTTTTGACGATGCGTTCGAGTTATGCGATGAAAATGACGAAGATATGGTTTGTAATCGGTTTGTTAAACTATTAGTGGAAGTGATCGATACTGCAGCGAGTAATGTGCATCAGTGCAACTTACGCTTGAAATTACCAAAAAAGTTTCCAACACCATATGGCGGTCGTTTGGAGTGGACAATGCCGGGACAGAATAAGTTGATCGCTCATTTGAAGGATAAAAGTAAAATAAGGCACAGAAAACGATGGAGTCAGGTATGGAGTAATATCTCAATGCTGTCACTAAATACGTTCATTAATAAATTTCTATATTAGAAAGGTATTTTAAGCTCACAAAACTTTAATTTTAGGTGATGTACATGTATTATTTACTTGGGCATCGATTGATGGAATTACCCATAGATGTTAATAGAAAGGCAATTATGGCGGAAAATACTTATTTATTAACTTTAGATGGAGATATTAACTTTAGACCGCATGCCGTTCAACTGTTAGTTGATTTGATGAAAAAGAATCGTAATTTAGGTGCAGCCTGTGGTCGTATTCATCCCGTAGGAACTGGTTTTATGACGTGGTATGATATTATTTATATTTTTACTTTACATAAGTTTATGTTCAAATCAATTATATTTCTTAATTAGGTATCAAAAGTTTGAGTACGCAATCGGACATTGGCTTCAAAAAGCGACTGAACATATGATTGGATGTGTATTATGTAGTCCTGGTTGCTTCTCACTCTTTCGGTAATTATGATTAATTGATATTTTTCTAATTATATTATTTTCATTTATTTGTCACTATGTACTAACTAAAAATAACTTACGCTATTTTTTAAATAATAATCATTGCTTATTTGAATGTAGTGCCAAAGGGTTAATGGATGACAATGTGATGAGAAGGTATACAACAAAATCGGACGAAGCTCTGCATTACGTGCAGTACGATCAGGGAGAGGATCGATGGCTTTGCACATTGCTATTACAAAGAGGATATCGAGTTGAATACAGCGCTGCTTCAGACGCTTACACTCACTGTCCAGAAGGGTTCGGAGAATTTTATACCCAAAGACGTCGTTGGGCGCCATCAACAATGGCCAACATTTTAGATCTTCTGGGAGATTATAAAAAGACAATCAAAGTAAATGACAATATTTCACTGCCATATATAATATATCAAGGAATGTTAATGATTGGAACAATTCTTGGACCCGGAACTATATTTCTTATGTTAGTCGGAGCTTTAGTTGCATCGTTTCGTATATCTAATTGGAACTCATTTTATTTCAACATTTATCCCATATTATTCTTTATATTAATTTGTTTTGTGGCTAAAAACGAGATTCAGATATTTGTGGCTCAAATACTAAGCGCTGCTTATTGTTTACTAATGATGGCTGTATTTGTGGGTCAAGCCATTCAAATGACTGAAGACGGATTCGGTTCTCCATCATCGATATTCTTTATTTCTTTAACGGGAAGCTTTTTCATAGCAGGACTGCTTCATCCGCAAGAAATTGGATGTTTAGCGCCATTATTACTATACTTTCTAAGCATTCCTTGCATGTATTTACTACTAATCATATACTCGCTCGTTAACCTAAATGTGGTGACGTGGGGAACACGTGAAGTGCAAACTAAGAAAACTAAAAAAGAATTAGAAGAAGAGAAAAAATCGCAAGAAGAAATAAAAAAGAAAACTTTGCTTGGTTTTCTTAATGCTACCAACGATAGGAAGGAAGAGGGAAGCATTACATTCAATTTGGCAAATCTGTTCAAATGTATGTTTTGCACTTACCCTAAACCTAACGAAGAAGCGATGCATTTGATCAAAATTCAGGATCAACTTGACTCTATTAATAAAAAAATTTCGGGTTTAGAAAAAGTTATCGATCCAACTTCAGGTAATAAGAAAAAAACATCGATTGGAAGGGCAGCACGATTTTCCGATAATCTTTCAACAGTGACCGAAAATGAAGAAGAAGAGGAATTTGGTTCAGAAAGTTCGGACATCAATATTGACGACAAAGAATCTGATCCCAAACACGAAAGAGATGATCTATTAAATCCTTATTGGATAGAAGATAAAGGCCTCAAAAATGGTGAAGTGGCTTATTTGCATCCGTCGGAAATTCAGTTTTGGAAAGAACTGATTGAAAAATATCTGTATCCTATCGAACAAGACAAGGACCATCAGGCAAGAGTTGCGTCTGAGTTGAAAGAGCTTCGAAATCGCGTGGTTTTTGCATTTTTTATGCTAAATGCGTTGTTTGTGTTAATTGTATTTTTGTTGCAACTGAACAAAGATATATTGCACGTCGACTGGCCATTGGGTGTCAGAGAAAATATTACCGTAAATCTTGAAACAAATGAATACATTGTGGAAAAAGAGTATCTCGAACTCGAACCAATTGGTTTAGTGTTTGTGGTATTTTTCGGTATTATCTTAATCGTTCAATTTATCGGTATGCTATTTCATCGATTCGGCACACTATCGCATATTTTAGGTAAAGTTTTCAATAAAACAATGGCATGAAATCATAAATTAACAATTACTTTATGAACTCATTTAGCGTCTGTGGAGTTGAATTTCTGTTCGCAAAAAGTGGAGGACATTAGTGATGACGCTTTTATCGATAAAAATGCGGTACAAATAGCTCGTCAATTGCAGAGATTAAAAGGAATCGATGAAGACGACAAGAGTGACGATTCCAAGTATGGAAATCTTGTAGAAAAAAGAAAAACCATTTTTAACTTAGAGAAGAGACGTCAAAACCAACACAGAATCGGAACATTGGACGTCGCTTTCAGGAAGAGATTCATGAATATATCGACTAATATTGCCGAAAGTAATAATTAAATTTAATTTTGGTTTTACCGAAAATAATAATAAAATTATTTAAATTATAGGTACACCAGTTCTCGGAGGAATACGAAGAAGAGAAGCTCTGCACGCATTAGAAAGGCGTAGAAATACGATACTATCGGGTGAAACGGGAGGCGCAGCGCGTATGCAAACTCTTGGTGCCAAAAATGATTTTGTGCGAAATATAAACCGGTCAACACTCGATTCCAAGAGACGAAATCCTCATAACGGATCTCTGAATCGAGCTTTCGATCGCGACTCAGACGATGACAGCGAGACCGAGAGGCAGATTAATTTAAATATTTATAGTCCCGGTTCGAGATTAAGTATGAATAGCAGTGTCAGCAAACGGCAAAGCCATGATTTATAGATTTAACTCAAATATTTCGATCCGTATCACTAATTCACTAATAATTCGTTTATAGTATTTAAAAGTTTCATAAAAAATATCTGTACAATAATAATACATTAAAAGAGTAGAAAATATTTTTTTCATAAAATATCTGCAAATTTATTAATTAAACTAATGAACGAATCAATTAACTTGTAATGTATTTAACTCATCTTCGAGCTCATCTAAATCGTCGTCATCGTCAGCAAACAACGCTTCATCGATCGGTGCGCTGTCGACAACCAAACAACTTTCGTCGTCAACGCCTCCGCACGCACTTAAGTGATTATTTTCAGAAATCGGTAAATTAAATTCTCTTTTGGTAACTTGTGTCGCACTTCCGGGATTATTCTCTGCCTGACCGTATAAAGACTCTGTGGTAATCTCTCTGTAAAGCTCTAAATCTTCGTCATTTTCTCTTTCAATAACAAACGCTTCTTCGCCTTCTTCCATGTCTTCATCGTTAGCGAGTTCTGGATTGAAAGTAAACATTTCACGCCCGCTTAAACCTATATTCTTTCCAGCCTTAAACTCGGCTCGCTTTCTATCGTGTTCTTTCTGGTCATTTTCCTGCCTTTCTTTAATCTTCTTCTTCTTCCACTCGATAAATGATTCGAACGTGATTCTTGGTAATTCAAATCCTAGTTTAGCTCTTTCTATTTCAACCAACTCTTCAATCGTGATGTCATCCTTTTTATCGTGTTTCTTCTTATCCTTATTGAGCACAAATCCTGGCGGCAATGCGTGCCGATAATGACATTTATCTCCACCATTAGGACACTCCCAAAACCATCCGTACTTATTTGACTCGAGAGCTAAAATTACAAAATGCATGAAAATTAAATTACATACAATGCGCAATTAAGTTTAATACCATCTATAAAGTGTTTGCAGATAATATCAGTTGGTGGTAATTTCTTTTCCCTTTCGCCATGCTTTTTAGCGACCACTTCTTTAAGCTTTTCTTCGTCCCAATTTTCCATATTATCCTCGTTATCTCTCATGTCGACGTACACATTAATCTTTTGACTTTTTCTCTCAATGGTCAAATCGTGCGAAAACTTGCATTTGTCACCTTTGGTGCACTGGCCCTGTTTGAAGAACATGCACAGCAATGACTTCGGATCAACGCCTGGCGGAGCTAAAGTATCAATAAAAAAAGATAAATCATTTCACTATCAAATCTCTATGAATTACGATTACCTTTTTGTGTGGCGACGGGTTTAAATAATTGATTTAATTCTTCTTGTTCCTTCTTTTTATCCTCTTTTTTGCTAATGGGCGCCAATGGGTTAATCTATAGAATAATTTCATATTTTTCAATTAAAAAAACAATTTTAACATTTGAATTAGTTTATATAATTTGGTTCAATTAAAATGAACAAATGAATTGACAATTACAGTGTCTTACCATAAACGAACAAATAGTTGGTATTTACTATAACTTTTCAACTGTTTTTAACTTAATATTTAATTTTAGATAAAATGCAATAAAAACTAACGAAAATATTTATAAAATTTACGCGATTAAACGGTTATGAAACGCTTGATTTCCAACAGAAATATACCTTTTTATTTGGATCTCCTTTTATTTGTTTGTTAACGTGTTCAATAAATTTTTGCGTTTTCGCACCCTTTTTATTCTTAAGACCAAATGTTTTGTCCTATTTATGAAAGTGTAAATAAAATAATTAGTTTAACATGACATACGGTATAACTAATCCCCAAACGACGTGAAACGCGATCACATAATTTAGTGAATCAATATAATAAACAAGTAAATATATAAAATATAAAATTTTATTTAAAATCGACACTCACTTCGATAACTTTCTCTTTTTTCTTCTGTTCCGCTTTTTTGCTCGGAGCTGGTGCTGAAGTCTTCTTCGGTGGCATTTCTCTTATATTCACTCAATTATATTACCAAATAAAATATGAATCACTGTTATATCAAAAATAATATGATAATATCACACAATTAATTAATTATGAATTTGTTAATTAACAGTTACGCACACGAAAAAAAAACAGTATAAATATTACAAAACAATTTTATTTTCTAAAACGAAAATTTAATGGTATTTATATGTATGCATATATTATTTAATTTATTTGCTATGTATTATAAATACAGTTTTATCAACTGTTAAAATTATTTAGCATATACAGCACTTTTAATTAAATTGCGTAAAACGTTAATTTAATAGCAGAGTGAGTGAGCAGAGGCTAACAAATCGTCGATTAACTGGAGATATAATTTAGAGTAAAATTATAACTCGTGTTACAAACAATCAAATGAATGCAGCAATTATGAACCAGAAATAAAATTGTAAACCTTATAAAACTGATTCGTGTATTTATTATTTCTACTCATTTATATATTTATTTTTCGAAAACATAAAATTAATTTCTCTAACCTTTAACAACTAAATTATTTTTTGTATATTCTATGACTAATAAATTGAATAACTGATTATAATTAACCATAACAAGAAAATATGTCTTCTTCAAAATATACTTTAATACGTACTTTTAAATAAAGTCAAGTTTGTTATTATATATTTAACTTTTATTTCCCACTCCAGGTGTCGCATAAAGTGCAGTCGAAATGTTTAGTTACAACGAGTACCTAAACTTAAGCCAACTCAGTATGTAAACTCGACAATTTAAACGGCAAACTAAAATTACAACTTTTTATAAAATTTGACGAAAGCTTATTTGCTTTGTCAATTGACCAATATATTAGTGCTATAGTGTTATTCGTTTACCCTTATATGTTTTAACTCGAAAACTAGAGAATAATCTTTCGTAAGTTTAAAATTTCAATTTAAATTAAGTTTATTAAAAACTTATCCAAATAGCGTATATTTTTTCGGTCTTAGCATCATAAGTTTCGAACACAATTTGTATCTTTAATCGACTAAAATTGAAAAATAGTGTTTTGGTTGCCTCGAGTCTCAATAGGTGTGATGCTGTGAATTAAAATAAAATTCCTCGCAAAATTTGGCTCCAAAATTTTGAGGTGTTTTGAGTTTCACGCTTAGGTTCAAAATATATGGTTTACTAACATTAGAGCATTAAAAATTAATTGAAGAAAAATTATTATTTTTATTTATGCATTTTATTTATGCATTTTTATTTATGCATTTTTATTTATTATTTTTATTTATTTCGCTAATTATTATACATAACTACTTTTAAATTGACAATTTAAATTTATGGAGAAAATGAAATAATAATTAGAAAGAACCTTATATTATTAGCGTTATTGTTAAACACAATAACATTATCATTGCGAATAATCATAAAACTTAAATTTTCATAAAATTTCAATTTTTCATTAGATCAGCTCAAATATTCCTTTGAGTACAGTAGATGTTTAACCAAAAAATAATATCACATATTATTTCGAAAAAATCTATTAATATAGGGTCTGGATTTAAATGTTTGGATCAGGTTGTGATTCTAAAATTTTAAACTCATTGGAAGCTAATGCTTCACTCGAGATACAGGAGGGTAAACCTTAAACTTCTCAAATAATCCATTGATGCCTAAAAATTCTGCATCTAGATATTAAACAAATCTTGCATCCATTTTAAAGGTCCAAAAGTGCATATTAAGTGCATTATGGGAAGTCTTAATTATCATAAGTTTTAGTCACATTAACTATTAAAGTAATAAAAAACTTTTATATTGTTTACAAATAAATTACGTAACTAAAACTTACTTACAAATGTATAGCGCGATAGTGTCAAAGCAAACAAATTATTGAGTGTGAAAAACTTAACACTCGCATGAAATTATGTGACGTAAAATAATCTCAATTCACGGACAATATTTATTAATCTACATTTACTAATTTTTACCTGTGTAAATATTCTGTGAGGATGTATACTATAATTAGAGACCGGCCTTTTCCGGAAAATCCGAATTTTTTCTTAATGGATAAATTTAAAGCGAAAAATTAGGTATTTTTCTAATTAAAAGTAAATTATGAGTTAGATATATGCAAGAGAATTAAATTAACATATTTTGTTAATTCAAAATGTCCTAATTTTAAGCATTTTAATAAACAATATTTTTTTAGTGTATTTTATAATTATTGTCAATTAACACAAAATGATAGTTAAAATCTTTTGGTTTTCACTAGAAAATCTGTTAAGAAAAATTACAGAATAACTCCAAAAAGTGACAAAAGAAATTATTGCAAATATAAAAAAATTTAAATGCTATTTAATTTTTATAAGTCTTTTAAAATGATTTTGTTCTGTCTTTTAGTCCAAATTACCCCAATTTTTAGTTCGAAATAGTCATGTCTCTGTTTATAATGTTAATACTGTACTATAAGTAAGTATACTTTTTTTTATACAGAATTCATAATTCTTTTTTTTGTTCAATTTTCTATGCATTGTTAATGAGGTCCGTAAAGAGCATATTTTTTAAATTCTACGAAGATTTATATTTACATAATAAAATTATTTTTTGAAAACATTAAAACTATTTTTATTTATTTAAGTTTAAAATTCAAAAAAAACTCTACCAGGAAAAAAATTTATTTTATAATTAGAAAATCATGATTGTCCTAAAATTAATTCGCTGAAAAAAATTCATTTAAGAAACGAATTTTTAATTTATATTAAATACCGGTTATATAATAGAAATATTTTCATTAATAGTTAGATTTTCTCAATTGGTTTCTGTGAACCGAACTCTTACCGTATTTAGAGTTTGCTCCTATACGTACGTGCAGTACAAATACTGTGACCCTGAATTTCAGAAGCATCTTATGTTTCCCACATTCATTAAGAATGGCAAAAAATAAAAAATAAAAAATTCTTTGCTATACTCTAACATATAATACTATCATATCTAAATCTCTAAAATTTTTATAATCTGTTCAAACAATAAACGAATGATTTTTGACTAAACGGTCATAACTTATGACTTTTAGCAAATTCTTACGAAAGTTTAAAAATACGATAAAATCTAATAAATACCTAACAGAACAGAAGAGAGCAGAAGAGAAGAGAAGAGAGAATTGCAACTGAGTTGCATGTTTTATAATGCATTGTTAACATATCTTGGGAGACTTAATGAACGAACAGAATCACAATGATTTGCAATGCATTGGTTAGACTTGTTTAGTACGCCTTAAAAAATTAGAATTTGAAAGCCAGTATTCAATGTGATATGAAATAAAAAGCAAACACGCATTTATTATGGCACTGATGTTTACGGCAGTAGTAATGTTACTATAGTAGTAGTAGTAGTTAGCAATTTAAGAGTGAAATGTCATTGTAATAACGCACTTCAAAATTGCGTGTCAAGTGTATTGAGTGTATTGAAGAGAGAGATTGCATCTGTGATTGGATTGTGGGCCAAACGCCAAACACAATGCACTAAACTGAACGCTTAACTTTGTTTTCAGTAGTGATGGGCCAAATAATCGATGTAAATCAAGTGTATCACCTCAAACAAAATTTATAGGTTGACTGTTAGCGCGTAGAGTCATTGATGCATACGTTTACGTTTATACATACACACATACCCATACACAACATACTACTGTACATACTGTATGTAACATTGCAAACATACATTCATACATAAAATGCACTAATCATTTATTATTGAAAAATTCACTGCAAAAAGACAATATTATTCATTATATTTGTATAGAATCTACTCAATTATGCTTATCTATTCAATTATATTTAAAATAATCAACACGTATCACGATTAGCATCAATAATACCCGAATATAAGACTGTACTTACAGTAATGACTTGTAATAAAATCAAATATAATTTGTGTTTCCGTTAACGCACAAACGGAAACAAAGTAAATATTAAAATTGAATTATTAAAATTTATAAAAACAGAAGACATTGCGATGATTGCCTCACACGTTAACTAATAGTCGGAATATTTGAATAGAGAATGTGCTCTACAAGTAATATAGGCAATAGTGGAATATTTGGGTTTAAGGCTTTGTAGTGAACAACATGAATACCTTTAAGGGTCTGAGACACGCATTTTTTCTTTTCAATGTTATTGTCAATGCTTTTGATCAATTGTACATTGAAGACATGTAAAACATTCATCCATATGCATCCAAATAAAGATAGCCTGAGAGCGTGAAAGCAACACAGCCTCATAGGCTCATAGGCTCACAACAGCGCAGTTGAGTTGTGCACAGTTGAGAGGCAGAGTTGTGAGGCAGCGGCAGCAGCAACAACAGCAACAACTGTGCTGTTAGTTATCGTTAGCAAAAAGAAATGGTTAAAGAAATGGTTAGTGGCAATACATCTCTATTACGATACATACGATACACGTACCGTATATGTGAGGAAAGTATTTTCTATCGGTTTGCGTTAAGAATGTTACGTTTGTAAAGAGCAACAACATTCATCTTCGATTCTTTTGTCTGTCGTGAAGTGTGTAACGAATTAAGGCATAGAATCAGAGTCTGGGCATGTATACCATGTACAGCATGTACAACATGTTCAGATGAGGCCCGAAGGCCAGTGTCCATCGAGGGTGGTCTGTGTGGTCTATTTTCAATAGCAAACACCATGAGCCATACTAAACACAAGCCTTACATACATTGGGACGAAAACTAATCATTATTACAGAGCTAAATGCTAATTGCGCTCTCGCTCTCTCTCTCTCCTCTACAATGAAAGGTGACATATATTTTGGTGATTCACAACCATAATACTTGCGAATAATGCTAAAAGCCTATTCGGGGAGAAGAGAACAGCTTTAGATGATTAGCAAGTTGTCGTAAACACAATTCACAATTGTCTATATTGTCTTCTATGCTCAATTTGCGATTGTGTGCCAAATAGCAAAATAGACAAAACCCTAAACCGAAAAATCGAAAAACACAAACGAAACACTAAAGCGCATACAACACAGAACACATTATCCAAGAAAATCTAAATTATAGAATATTAAACAAAGCGCTAAAATTTTTTTGCATTTCTTTTCACTTGCAGTGTTAATACTTAAAAAGTTTTATTCCATTAAAAGTATAATTTGGTTTATTGGGTATCATTTCATTTTACAGATGTGCGAATGAATTATATTAGTAGTCGGAAGGTTTTCATTGTTGATGTTAAGAGCATTTAGTAAGTTATGCTAATGTACAGAAGCCGCATATATTGAACAATATATGCAGTGAACATACAGTTTCGTTGTGTATGTGTACATTTGATGAGCATTCAGTTCAGTGCATTCAGCATTCAGTGCATGCAGAGTACCTTTCATTTAATTGTCAGCTATATTGAGGCGCTAATGCTATTCTATATCATATTTAGTGTAAAGAATGTTTTACTAAATTATTGCCCACTAATAAAGAAAAGTTGCAGAACTACACATACACATACACTACACTACACTCGGAGAGTGGAGAGTAACTCTCATACATTCATAAGTGAACCTCATGTGAGGTCGACAACAGTTGTGGCAATGAAACTCCTCTTCTTAGCAACTCACTGCAACGGCACTTATTGCCGGCTTATTTAAAAATTATAGAGTCTTCAATAATCAATGAGCTGAATAAAAAACAGGAATTCACCTCAGTTTTAGAGATGCCAATGTATTACACACCTCAACACGAATAGGTTTTTTCGGGTTATTTATAGGTGTTTCTCTCACAGCTCGGATACTCTGTTAGTGCAACACAACACGCATGCATGACTCTAGAATCACAACTAAATACAAACCCGTGAAAAGTAATAGAGATATTAAGCGGCTTTTTGCTCTGCAAAGACAACTTACATGAGGGTCTATTTAGAGTCAGGTAAATAAGCGTAATTACAATGGTATCTATAATTCAATACCAACCAAGCTATCATTATTGACAGCTTCATAACAAAGCCAATTGTAAAATGAAAAAATAATCTAATCTATATTAATTAAATTTAACTAATCATTATTATAGTTATATATAGTTTGTTTATACGTATATATCGTAGTATATATTTCAGTGTACAGCACAGTATACACAGCACTTCTAGACTCGAAAATAAACTTTTCAATTCTCTCCACAATCTGTTCTTATTTTTAATGGTTCAGTATTTAGTTATTTGGTAAATGTTTCATTTTAGTATTTTGTTGATCTCTATTATAATAGTGAATGAATACAGTATACACAATATATACAGTATCTCTGAATTGGTCTACAACTTACGACTTAGTTTACTAATGTATTGGAATGTGTATAAGCATCATATAAGCAGCAATATTATCCCTCAAATTATTGCACTTCATTGACTAAACATTCAGGGATTAAAAGTGATTTGAATCAAAAGATATGTTACAGAGACATGGGTTCAGGGTATTCAGCATTCAAAAGCACAGAGACGTATCTAATTGTTCGCTAAACTTAGTTTCCAACAATTGCATACAAGCCTTACCTTTGTCTGTATTAAGCGATACTGCACT
>JAQIVF010000207.1:0-29194 GCA_034698365.1 Steganacarus magnus
TTCTCAATAACCTATTCTCAAAGATGACACAGATATTAAAAGTGATACAACAGAAAACATCCTCTGTTTTAAAAAAATAATTCAGTTATTTGCTGACTGACGCAGCGAAAGTAATTATTCAGTTGATTGAAATAGAAGATTAAGATCAGTATCTAAAAATAAAGTGTTTCGCACATCTCAAACACCCAATGAAGAGCGTGTGTGCTATATTAACGAGATAGAGTGTAATGAGATGAGTTTTGTTCGCAAATAATCCAGTTTCCGACAGAGTTTTCTAACAAACTTTTAAATTATGCAAAACTTTCGAAAAATTAATAATAATTTAAAATAATTGAGTGTACAACAAAATTAGAAGATGCTTAGGACACGCTATGCTAATTAACTTTTCGGTTTTAAGTTTCAATCTTTTGTTAGTTATATTTTAGAGTTTACAGTACAAAAAAGTATTCGAAACTTTAGACTCCCTAATAATTTACCCGAAATTTGCTTCCACACCCGAAGTCTTAGTATTGGATCTCAAGTTTATGTGCTTTACTATTTAATTGACACGCAAACGCAATGACAAAAGTTTTTTAACAACTAGTTTATTATACTTGGATGTGTTCCATGAATTTTAAGTAATATATACTTAGACCATGTACTGAGAATATTGTTATTAATGAATTTATAGCACGAATGTCACCATAATCTCTAGTCTCATATTAGCCAAAAAAATATTTACTGACACATACTAACGAGAGATTATTCTAAACCAGTAATAATACAGTAATAATAAAAATATTAATTGGTTTAAATTGTTTTTGTTTCTGTTAAACAAATTGACAAATAAATTAACTTAAAATATTTTTTCAAAAATAATATGAATGTTGTGAACGATGAGTCGTTTATTTCTATACTGATAAAAATTTGACTCTGAGTTTATTTAATAATCAATTAAAATTAAATGGTTAATAAGTGATAATTATTTTTTTAAGAAATAAAGTTTTTTTTAAAAAAAAACTAGTAATTCACACAAAATTCAAGTCGAATATTGTTCAATAATTTCTATTTCTTCAGAGTTTTTGATTATATTTTTGTCAACTTAGATTAACCTTTTTCATTCGTTATGTTTTCATTAAAAATTTGCCGATTTAAATACATTGTTTTTAAAATATTCTTAAGTGAGTGATTTTTAAAAATTCAATATTCCTTTATTTAATTTGTCTAAACGATAATTTAAATTTGAAATTTTTAATCCTATTCCGTAAAGAATTTTAGAATTCTTCTCTAATTCTCATTACATGTACTTCGATATAATAAATAGACCGAAATGGTTATTGCAAACCAAAAAATCTTTTATCTTCCAGTTACTATAATTGACATTATAACGTTAAATGTAACTGTATGTCAAGGTCTTAAACATGTGAGGTTCTAAAATTACCAAACCCAAAATATTCTGAAAAGTAATTTTAAACCGGAACAAGAAAAATAAATATCAATTGATGGTAATTATGCAATACTAGGAGATTTACCGATTCAAATCTTACAAATCAGTGTAGCAATTAACTACTATCGGATTATTTAATATAAAAACTGTGTATGGAATGTTAATCGAAAAATTGGGCACAGGAAAAATTTGACGAAAATGATTTAATTCTAAGATTAGATATTAATTCTAATTATTAAAATTTTATTTAGAAAAAGTGTAGGTAAAAATATATGTGGTTTTAAAAATATTTTATATAACCTTTACGTTTAAATATTATATCAGTTTAATAGTGAATTTTAAATTTGAATTCACTTTTTAAATAACTTTTTTTTTGACATTCATAATAACATCTTAATCCGTAGGTAATGATTAATTTTCTTTACAAAAAAGGATTAAAAACACACTTTAAATTAAATGAATTCAATAAATACTAACAGTGCAGTAAATTTAACTCAAAATTTTTTCTTTTATTAATCACGCAAAGTAACAGCAATAAATGGAATGTACAGTAAATTTATTACTGTATCCGAACATGTAAATTATGTTTACATTAGTGCAATAAAATGGAAATTTATTACTGAACCCGAAAATGTAAATTATGTTTACATTATAGTATCATTTATAACTAAGTATATTTTTTTTACTTTATTATAGAAAAGATCACTTGACCTTAATTAAACTAACATTAGCCTCAGAAAAGACTAAACTAATGCGCGAAACGCGTCGCCTCTCTCATCCAAGAATCAGAAGATGCAGGCAATTCAGTGGCACAATCCTCCAAATTCTATGATTAAAAAATTTAAGATTGTTGACGATCTCTTTAAACTGTTCGCAATAAATCCTAAAATAGATTACGGTACCATTAATTGAGACTTGCGATTCAATTATCCATAATAGAATTTTATAATTAATTAATTATTAAGATTTAGACTGTTATTTAACAATTCTATACTTTATTATAAATTAAGCACATAACTGGCAAATTGTTATTAAATTATTAGATTGATTTTAAAAATAATAGTTTAAATTAGTTTACAAATTGTTATTTAATGGTCTGTACGAGTAGTTTGGTTTATTGTTACGATTATTATACCCAGCGTTGTAACCATTCTTATTACGTCCAAGTTTATTATAACCATTATTATTATTACTATTACTGCCAGTATTGGAACAATTAGTATTAAGATTATCATAGCCAGTGTTTGACGCGCCAAAGATGGTATGCGCTATACGCGAACAATCAAGACAGCAATTGAGGCAACAATTTTCGCAGACGTCTTCGCAGCAGTCTTCGCAACAATTGATACACTCACTCGTATCTGTCTTACTATAAGTCGGCGCGTAATAAAGCACCTCGTAATTAACAGTCTGCGGAGTTGGTGTGTTAGAGATCGACATGTTAACAAACTGTTGACCGTTTGGCTGACTCGATACTACATTCTCGTCTTCTTCTTCTTCGTCTGATGGTGTAGCCTTAAAACTCGGTGTTATATCACCAAAGCAAGAAGAAGAGTCGTCATCACGTACAGAGCCAGGAAGTGTTTTCTGCTGATGCTTTGCTTCTTCCGACTGACCCCTGCCTTTTTGACCCGCGTTTAGCGTTGGATATATTGAATAAGGCGGCGGTGGTGCACATCCGACTACAGTTAACATCGGAGCTGACGGTGTTAGTGGTTCACTACCTGTAAATTGCATTTTTGGTCTGCGCTCACCTCTCAAACGTACTGCAAAGATATATTAATGAACTTATTTTAAAACGGTTACACGCCTTTTATTTTCTTGTAATTGATATATTTATTTAAAATTTTGCACAAATCTAACACATTTGTAAGTTCGCTAATGATAACCCGTAATGAGGGGTCAGGCTATTGCCTGCGGTCTAAATCGTGACTGTTTTTGGACAGAAAACTTTTTTTTTATAGATTACGGTTATAGCAGCGAAAAGTGTTTATTTATTTATTTATGAAAAAAAAACAAAAAAAAATTCTGACCTATTTTAAGTTATTGAAAATTTTTGTCACATAGGTTTTAGTTAGTTTTAGGAAAAGTTTAGTTAAAGTTTATAACTCTATTTAGTGAGCCATGAAATCGAAAGCAACAAAACTTTTTATGACGAGGAAAATCTAATTAAATAACGGTTTGGATATGTTTGGTGAAATATTATAACTGATCACTTTCTAAATTTTAAAACCTTTACTATTATAGTCATATGTCTTGTGGTATTGAAACGGTTGATATTGACTTATAAAAAGATTCGTTAAAAATTGTGTCGGAAAACAATGGGCAATAATAATCAAAGTCGAGTTAAAAGCACTACGACTAGAACTACCACTACTTCTAATTACGCGACTCATTATCCGAGTTCTAAACAATACACTGATCAGTCGCGGTCATCGGCTCAGCAGTTGAAGGAGAGCGTGAAAAATCTGGTGAAAACGGAAAGTTTACGCAGAGCGGGAAATCAAGGCGCGGACCCGTGGGGTGACAACGACGAGATCATAACTCGCCAATCATTGAGACGCTCAACATTTAATCCTTTTATCGGTTTTGGCAGCGGAAGAGGATTTGGCTTTAATGGTGGTTTAGTGGCGGGACAGGAGCCCGACGAGAGGAATGATGAAGACTTACCAGACTTTCCAGCATTTCTAAGCCAACCATTGTCACTATTGAACAGAAATGGTTCCGTAAACAGATCATCGAATAATACGTCGAATAATACGTCGAATAATACATCTAGTAATACATCGAATAATACATCGAATAATACATCTAGTAATACATCGAGTAATACATCGAATAATACATCGAATAATACATCGAATAATACATCGAATAATACATCGAATGGTAACTCGAATGGTAACTCGAATGGTAATTCAAATGGAAACTCGAATGGTAATTCGAATGGTTCATCAAATGGCTCATCGAATGGTTCAACAAATGGATCACAATCTCTTAATTATAGTGTGGTATATTTCTCGCCGACACATGAAAGAGTTTCGCGGCGAGAAGTGATCAATTGCTGCGAAGACTGTTGCGAGGATATCTGCGAGAATTGTTTCCTAAATTGTTGTCTCGATTGCGCACGACTTCCACCATTATTACCGACACTTATAGGAGGCAATCCACTGAAACAAACCGATTTTTACTCGCCATTGAGACCCGGAAGTCCTGACGGTAGAACATCACCACTTATTTCTGGCAATATTTTCAGAAATATTTCCAACTAGAAAATTATTATTATTAAGTGTGAACGAAAACTTTCTTTCTTATCATTTTTAATTGTAAAAAAATAATTGAAAAAATTTTAAATGATTTATCAAGTAATATATTTACGTTTAGTACTAAAGTATTAACTGTGTTAACTGTGCAAACATTAGTGTAAACTAATCACAACCAATTAGGCTTAAATTGTTTTTGTCACTTTTTGCTATTATTGTGCATAAAAAATGAAGCTTTTATTTTTTATTCTAAAGAAATACTAATAATTTAGAAATAATTTAATGTTGTTTAAAAATATTACGCCCTTTATTATTTAATATGTCTTAACTATTGTTTTTAATCTCGATTTTGTTTGTTATTTTAATTATTTTCCGTACAACGGATATCATTTGATGTAAAGGTGACAGAACTACTGGTAATTGAGTTTTTTTTTTAAAATTAGTATAAATTCTGCGTTTACTTAAATAATAAAAAGAAATCTAATTAATTATCAAATTAAATGTAAAAATTTACTTTAATAAAATAAAATAAATTGAGAAAAATTAATTTACTCATTAGAAGAAAGAAAAGGCGATTTATAATCGAATGATCTAATTAATGCAGAAATTACCGTTATATGATAAATTGCTTAAAACTATGCAAAAATTGAAATATTTTAGCATTTTTAATCGGAATATCGAATACCGATCACACATATTAATCAGAACTTTGAGTTTGAATCCAACAATTAAATTTTGTCATTAATCTAATTTCGAAATTGCTATATACTGTATCTCGAGTGACGCACATCTTATCCGATTAAAAGATTAGGAACAATATTTGACAAATCCTGATTTCATAAATCATAATTAATATAATTAAAAAGGTGTGCGCAACATATGAAAGTTTATAAACAAGTTATCATAATATTGGGCGAAATTGATAAATTTATATAATTGAAACTAAAAAAAACGTGACTTCTATTTTTTCTTATTGCGCGAAAATTGTTTTTATTAAACTTAATTGCGAAATTTAATTGCAGATTAAGCAAAATTTTAAGCTTTATTCTGGAAATCTCGAAATAACCAATTAACGAATTAAGAAAAAGTTTTTAAGATTTAATTATTTAATCACACTTTAATATGGAAACATATATACCAATAATTTAATTTATGGCTCATCGACAAACTAAAACAAAAACAAAATAGTTAACTAATTAATAAAATCAAATTTAAAAATATAATCAAAATTTAATTTAAAAATATCATTACCCGATATGTATAATGATATGTAACCTGAATATTGGCGGTAAGAAAGCAGATAAAGTATGCACTTATATAATCAAATGCATAACTAATCATTATAATTAAAATATTTTTAAGATTATTTGGTTTTATTGATGAATTTTTTTACTCGATTCATTTAATTTGAACCATAAAATAAAAAAAATAAAAATAAAGTGATACGCTTAAACTAATTTCACATCATTCTTAACCTTAATCTTGAAAAATTAGTTTTAAATAAAAAATCACAAACATCTGTCTATTAATTGTGGCAAAATTAAAAGTGTGATCAAATGGATTCCAATCATAACACGTTTCAATCGTTCCATCAATCAATTAGCACTTACTTTTCGATGAGAAGATTTTAATTAGAAATGTTAAGAAAATTTTTTTTTTACAAAAACAGGTATTAACTATAATGAATGACAACAAAAATAAACATTTTCTTCTCAAACTGACAATGAATTAAATAAACAGAATGTGATAAAATGAGAGATTAATTAATGAAACAGAAAATAAACAATAATAAACTCTTGAACTTATTTAATAACAAAGAATATTTTAAAGAACGCGAATTATAAACGCGAAGAACTATTGATTACCATAGTTTAAAACTGGTAGTAGTGGTGGTCTGCTTTTGCTCGTCGCCAGGACTGGAGGAAATCGAAGAAGAGTCAGTGTTATCAGTCAACGATAGCTTGAATTTAAAGCCAGTGTTGATGTCTTCGTCAGCAGCGGTCGGTTTTTTGCGAAACAAGTTTGCAAACATCGCGCCAAACACATCACCGGATGGCGACTTCTGTTGCGACGAACGACTGCTCTCATCGCTGGCTACACTCTCGACATCAATGGTTTGCGAGAGTTGTTGCTCACCAATCACTCGCTCACTGCTCTGTTCGATGGTATTCTTCTGTTCGATATCCATATCTCTTATCTGTTCGTCAAACGATTCGATAATATTATCTCCCATTTGTTTGTGTTCTTCTTTATCGAAGACTTGCTCTGTATTCGGTTTATCAGTGCTGACATCGGTATTTGTGACAACATCTTCTTCACTGATCGTCGGACAACGCATATCACCTCTGTTTTGCAAATCCTCCAACAAATCAGTGGTAATCTTAAGGATTTTAAAAAATTTGGAAATAAACAACAAATTAATAAAATATAAATGAATACGCATTAAAATTCAATTAACTTTAACCGTTGTGTGACCGTCTGAGCGCACGTCTTCACCGAATTGGTCACCGATTTGCTCGTTGGACGACAACTGATTACCGATTTGCTCGTTCGATGACAACTGATTTGATGGCGCAATGGTTGTGTCGAAACTCGCGTTCACTACTGGTTCGTCGATATAGCTCTGTCTCAACTTTTCGAAATCAGACTGATATGTCTGCTTAATGTCCTCGAATATCATCTGCTGCTGTTCGGTCTCGAAGTCCTTCAACTCGAGTTCGACAACCAAGTCGTTGATCACGTCGTCCGACTGTTGGCAACTGGTTTTAAGGCACTCGATGTCCACTTTCTTCTGGTCGATCTCTTTTTCCAATTTATCTGCAAAAATAGATTTTAAAAATGCATTAATAAAAACAACTGATTTCTGACAACAATTGTTTTACCGATTTGTGTCAACAAGAAGGCGATGTCTTTGTCTGCCGCTGCCTTAAGCCTGTCCTCCTCTTCGATGCGCTTCTCGACGGTAGCGATCAGTTCGTTATTGATTCTCATCTTTTTGCGCATCTCTTCGATCTGCGCACACAAAGCGCTGCACTCGTTGTCGACAGTGGCGAACGTGCCTTCGATTGAGTTACCACTCATTGCTCCAAATCGAATAAGAGTGTGTCAGATAAATGTGGCGCAATCACAACAATCACAATGTGGCACAGTATGGTAATGGCACACGAATTGGGAACAAAACTCGAAATCAAATTGAAATAGCGTTCAAATTTGGTGTTCGATTGCGTGAAACCATAGCAACGTTACAGTGCTGTACAAATAACACGTAAGTGTTTTGTTATTGTTATAACTTATAAGTTAATTAAAGGTGTCAACGGTTCGGCTTAACCGCGGTTGAAACCGCCAACTTTGTAAAATGATCGTTACATTTCGATTTCTTTAAATTTCAAGCTCAAAACCAAGGTTAAACCGCAAAACTTCCAATTGCAGAAAACATACAAAAATTACTTAATTTCTAAAATATATATATTATAATTTATATAATTGAATCTTTTTCATCTTTTCAAAAATCTTTCAAATGCGAAAATCTATTTATTTATAATAATAATAAATATCTAAATTCTTCCTAAGTATTTCATAAGAATAATATATAAAAATTAACTAATTTTAAATATTTTAAGATTTACAAGCTATAATTTATCAGCTGGCGGTTTGACAGTTAAAACCGCAATTTAACGGTTCGGTTTAATATTTAAAAAAATTTTAGCGGTTCGAAAACTTTACTATTATATGTTAGAGTTATCGACAAAAATTCATCAAACAGTCAAATGTTTAATAAGAAATGTCACTATACTTTAATAAAATGACCTCAAAATTAAAACAGTGATGTACATAGAGTTTACTATGTGATTCATCATGTGATTCATCATGTTTTACATTAAATTTGCTTGTAGTTCATGTTAACAATATAAATTTTTAAAATCGGAATTAATTTTTCAAAGAAACATTAAATAAAGATTGCATCAAATACTTGATAAAATGAATGACAAAGTATGACATGAGTTTAGAGTACCACTTGTTTAATATAATTACTTGAATATAATTGGGGACAGAATAATATAGAATCGGGTGTCAAAAAAATTGTTTAGCTTAGAACTTTGCCAGTGACTTTCACATCACTTAGCACATGATTGTGCCGATCAGTGTCATCGATTACCGAAGCTCTTATTTTGTCTCCTAAATGAACAATATTGATCCTAATATTTTTACTCTTCTCCACGAACTCCATTCTGCTCTTTAAACTGTAAATTTCTTTCCGATACGCTTTTAAACGCGTTTCCACGTCTTCGTTCAGTTTTCCCTTTTCATCGATTATTACGATTTCACGACTAGTGTCAATCAAATCGCACTTTTGATAATCTCTTATCTCGTCAAAAGCTTTCCCCTTTACTGTATAATAGGTTTTAGACAATTGTCGCGCAGTAATCTCCGAAAACGAATTGCAATCAACTCGATAAGGCTCACTAAAATATAGATTTACTTTCGACAGTTTTTCTTTCATGACACTGGGTATAAGATGTATCGATAAGGGTATAGTAGTGTTTATAATATATCGATATGGGTATAGTAATCTATAAGATGTATCGATATGGGTATAGTAGTCTATAAGATGTATCGATATGGTTATAGTATAGACTGTTTTTGTATATTATGCGCATCAATATGGGTTATATATATGTATTGTTATGGGTCTTTGAAAAAATAATTTGTATCAAATGGGTAATTATGAGTTTTATAGAATACTTTATTCATTTATTAATATTATAGTTGAAAATAACATTGAATGATTAAAAATTAATGAAAAAACAGATGTGCATGTCTCAGAAATGTTTAAATTTTGAAGCGCTGCCAAAAGAAATCCATAGATATATCCAATTAAATATTTAATTCTTTTTTTAAAGTTTCGCGATCACTTCGTCAGATTTTCCAATGTTTACTGGGTCTCTTCGGTCGGTTAATACCATTTCACGGCGAACATCGATCAAACTTCCTCTAAATTCTTGTAAAGATTGATTTACTTTTGTCATTTGTTCCACCACTTTATCTTTATTAATTAATTCACGTTTTAAGTCGGATTCAACGTTTCTTATTAGAATTTCTATTATAGAAAATAACTTATATTAGATATAAATAAAGTGTAACATTTACTACCCATTTCGATACATAATATATATGTTTACATTCATTTAGATACAAATTAAACATTATTATATAATGTATTTAAACAAAATGGGTATATGTTAACATATATTATGTATCCAAGTGCGTCTAATAATATTTAATCTGCTTGTCTAAATGAGTGTAAACATATATATTATGTATCAAAATGGGTAGTACGTAAACATATATTATGTATGTTTACACTCATTTAGATACAGATTAAATATTATTAGACCCACTTTGATACATGTAAATTTTATAACATACCAATAGATCTCAAGTTGCTCGATATCTGTTCAAACTTCGCGATAAGAGATTCCTCATTTGTAATCATCTTTATTCTTGTCCAACGTACGATCCGGTTTCTTTACATAATTCAAATTCGTTAAAAGCAAATCTAACACACCTGTATAATACGCTGCGAAGTAAATTGATGCACCACCAATAAACAGTAAAACTGTATCCGTAAGTGTTTTATCTCTATTTAAATGATACATAATTCGGTCAATCATGGTATCAATATTATTTCGTAATTTATCAGATGATAATGTAACTGCGTAAGAAGCCGCTGTAAAAGAAGAAACTACCAATTATTATTCATAATTCTTCAATTCTGCGAAGAGTAGCTGGAGATAACGGCATAATATAAATTGTTTACATAACAGTATGTGTTTACTTATAACTATTATGTTTATACATAAATGATGTGTGACTAATATAATTTAATTTATGTAAATCATTTATGTACATTTAATATGTACATATATCTTAATGGGTATAGTAGTGTTTATAATATATCGATATGGGTATAGTATCTAAAAAATGTATCTAAAATGGGTATAGTCATCTATTATATGTATCAATATGGGTATAGTAGTCTGTAAGATGTATATAATATATCTAATGGGTCTAATATTTAACATAATGTTTTTTTATTATAAAATATATCAAAAATTTATTACCAAATGTTTTGATATCAATATACATATCATCTTGAATAAAATTTCTGTCAATGTCGACACTTTTGATGGTAATTTATAGTTTAGTTTTGATTTATCGTTTATTATATATTTAAAATTGAAAAGTTTTGTGAAATTTTCTTGATAGAAATCAATTGCATCCAGTTTCTTTTGAATATCATCCCAGATGTCAGGAGGTATAAGAGGTATTGTTCTTATTACATAAAGTAAGTAATCGAGAGCTTCTAAGTCAATATCATTTCTTAAATTTAAACACTTTAAACTGTTGTAAACTGTAACACTTTCAAAATATCCCGACCATGTATTCATTATTTCGCACATCTGTTTCATGTAATATTTGCCAAAAACAAATATTTGATTAACGCTATAATAATAAATTTAAATGTATAACAAATTATGGGTAATTATTTAATTGGTAATTAGATGGTACTACTATACCCATTTATAGATATATTATAAACACTACTATACCCATTTAGATATATTTTATACTTTAATATATCATATTAGGGGTAATTATATAAATAAGTTAACAATATATTGGGTACTAATGTTATCATAAAGGGTTAGCTTACGAACTATTTGTGACTTGAACAATTACTCCAAGCGATTCCATTGATTTATTATCAATCATTATTTTCGATTAGAACTGTTTTTATTCCTACTTCAAATGCTAAAGTAAAATATTTTAATATATTAAATTATTAATAATAACTATATAATATTACGTCTATAAACCCATGAAAATATGTCCAATTTAGGAGGAATTGAATAGTCTAAAATAAAATTTTTATATATTTATTATCATAATATTATATAAAAAAATTATACCAGTTGTGGATGTTGGTTGTACTTTTGATGATTTTGATTTTAATGCATTTATTTCTTCTCTGATATCTGAATTTTCCTTTTTAAGATCTGCAAACATTTTATGCATTGATTCTATACCTTCCTTTAAATCCATATCTTTAGGATTGATTAAAAGGGGCTGATTTGTGCGACTGGGCCTATAATATAAATATAATATATAAATATGGGTTAAAATGACATATGATTACAATAAATTGGGTTAATAAGTAAATAAATTATATCAAATTGGGTATTGTAATCTATAAGATGTATCGATATGGGTATCGATATGGGTATCGATATGAATTATTCGAAGAAATAAAATGGTCTGTTTTATCTGTGTTAAGATTAGAATATAATAGTATTTTCCATATGAAGAGAAATATTCGTAGGCTTTAAAGCTGCGATAAATATATTTGATAATGTTTACCATATCATTGTTTAGTTTTATTCCAAACATATTATTGAATTGAATGGGCGACTGTGAGACTATAAAACCGGAAACGATCAAACAAGACCGACACTTTCATGTTGAGCTCACTTTTTAACAATCTTATAAAACACTTCAATTAAGTTACATACAGACAAATGTTACATTTCAAGTTTCATGCGCTACCGTTTTCTAACAAAATAAGTGAAATAAAAAAGGGAAATAAAATTATGCCACTTTGTATAACACTTCTATTACTAGTAAAGTTGTCGTCGTTTCGGTTTAACCGCGTTTAAAACCGACAACTTTGTTAAATGAGCGGTTTTCGGTTTCATTAACTTTCGAGGTCAAGACCGCGGTTAAACAGCAAAACCGCCAATTGAGGAAAACATACAAAAATCACTAAGTTTCTCAACAATAAATATTTATAAGTATAATTTACTCTTTCAATTTTTTTGAAAAACTTTCAAATAAGAATATTTATTTATTTATAATCATAATAAGTTTTTTAATTCGTCTAAAGTAATTTATAACATTAAAATTTTGTGAAAATTGAGTATTTTTGTATATCGCAAGTTTCCTATTAAGAAAAATCACGAGACAAATAATTAACACACACAACACACACACACTCTCTCTCTCTCTCTCTCTCTCGTCACGTTCTCCTACAAAACTAAATTTAGTTGGGTTTCAATAATAATTTTTTTTAATTTTTCAAGAGTGGTTTTTATTTTTGAAATTTAACTTTTAAAAAACGTTATAAATATTCAATAAATTTTATTGTTGCGCGTTACACGGTTTGGTGTACAGTATGTTTCAGAAAACTGTCTCCACATTGTTGGCTAAATTTATTGTTTAGTGCGCGTAATTACAAATAAATCAATATTTCATGCAATAAAAATTATTTTTGTCACGTATTAAACAATAAATTTGGCCAAAAATGTGGGGATAGTTTTTCTGAAACATTCTGTATAAAAATTCACGCTCTGTTTTATTTTTTTTTTAAATTCTTAATTTTATACTAACGCTCTAATTTTATAAAGTTTATACGGGTTTATGTTTCACTAGAAGTTAGGTATTCGAATTAAATCTAATTGTATTGTTGTTTTCTTAATATATTATGAAACTTGCGATATTATGAGACTTTTTAGCAATAATCTATTATCTGGCGGTTTAAACCGCGGCTTAGCAGTTTGGTTTATTTTTTTAAAAAAAAACTTTAGCGGTTCTGGTAGTTTAGAGAAGTGTCAAACAGTCAACAACTTTAAAGTTAATGCTATGCCAACTTAAATGCAATTCATTTAATGTGTTATATTTCGAATTTAATAAAACGATTTAAAATTTTTATATTAAATTTTATTTAATTTTTTATTGAGCATTTTTATTATATAAAAAAACAAAACACGTATCAATCTAAGAATAGAAAACCAGTTTTGCTTGAGATTACGTATAATATTAAACAAAACAAAAATTTGCAAAACATTTTAATAATATTTGGTCCACTAAATTGTGTACGAATAAAAAAAACCTCTGATCCTCGAAATAAGATATAAATTAAACAAATAAAAACTATAAAATTCGAAATTGCGTATAAATTTGAATTCATTTCCCATTTAAGTTAGAGAAGAATGAAAACCAAAAATCTATATCATCTAAAGAATGTACGGAACGATCGCTTTTCTGCGTCGCGGATAATTGGGAAACTCTTTCTTGTAATTGCGATGCTTTCCCAACGCCCACACAGCCATCTGGTAAAACCCGGCCACAGTAAACAAACCGGCTATTAAATAAATAAATTATAATCAAAAATAATAAAACAATTATTACGGTATTAGTCTAAGAGTGTGTAATACCAGGCAAGCATTGTGTCATTAGAGTGAAAGCTGCCCACGAGTACCACTCGTACGCGTAGTTCGGACACGAAACGTAATTAAACAAAAATGTAAACGGATTGCTGGTCGGCATCGGAATCTTGCGCTCTTTAGTGCCCGGCGGGCGAAGATCGCGCAAAGCCAAGTGTATTGACAGGTTTCCGAGTTCGAACAACTAAATCAAATCAATAACAATAAATAATATTTTTTTAAAATTAGAAAAACAACAGTAAAATCGTAAAACATTACAAGAAATGACAAGAGTCCGCCGTATATTTGTATGGCACCGAAATATGGCGGCGTATACAGCGGGTGATTGACATAATAGCCCATATAGAACGCGAAACCCCAGTAATAGCCGCAGTTTTTGAACAGATTGAGTATAGGCATTGTCGAGTGGGAGAAGCGGTGAACAAACAGTGTCTCTAGGATTCGTTTCGCGTAATGAAGTGTGTGGCAGAACGCGGCGATGTGCACAACGGTGTGCATCGGCGCGTGCGGTCCATAGCCGTACACCAGTGGTGGTCTGAAATAGGTTATCAGGTACGCCACAAGTGGTCCCAAGTATTCGCAGAGGAATACCGTTGACCAACCGATTTGCGGTCCCAAGTCTTTCACGTAGAGTTTGCGTCCATTCGCTAAGTCAAGCGTTTTAAGTACGACGTCATCGTTCAACGTTTTTCCTCCTTTTAATTAAACGGGTTTAAGGAAATTGTATTGTATTTTTAAGAAATTTATATCTATTAAACTATTATTATCTTTAGCCTCAAGGAAAATATTTATTTATTTATTTTGTTAGTAACGCGTCATTAGATTGAAAATATTTTGGCAATAAAATCGTTATGAAAATAAAATGGCAAAACATTTACGCGTTTCGGTTCGCAGCGATTGTCTGTCCGGATAGAGACTTCTTTCTGTAAAACAATTACGAAGTGATATATATTTACCAATAAATATTAACAGACAACAATCAATAGGAAAAAGAAATTTTTGAATTTTACTTTGCTTGCACACCAATTTCTTTATATCGCCGATTGTGGCGTTTGGCGACACTTCGGTGAGCGTACAGACAATTGTTTCGCTGCCAGACTTAAGTATATCCAACTGAAAAAAAGTTGATTAATTTTTATTGCGAAAATTATATTTAAAAAAAATCGTTAACTACTAAATAATAATAATAATAATTACCTCCATGTCATCCGATGATAATTATAAATGAATAAATAAAATTATCAAAACAAAGCAATAAATGCAACCAAATGTGTGACCGGAGAGACAACACACAAATTGTATTCGAAACACAATTCTAAATGAATTTATTGTAACATAACGAGTGAGAGAGAAATCTCGAAGCAAACACAGTTTTTTTTCCTGACACTTAAAACGTCAGTCCGGGTTTTTTAAGCGTTTTCCATAAATTATACGCAATAATACGGCATTTTCCGTTTGTAGTAGAGTTCAATCTAAAACTGGTTTCGTTTAATAAGTCATAATATCTGTTCGTCTCAACAAAAGTTATGTAAACTACAATATAGACTAATAACTGCTTCTAAATTTTGATTCGAAACTAAATGTATTATTTATTTTTTAAAAAATTTGTTTTCCTGTAAATATTTCATGCTTAACTCCGTTATAATTTTATTTTGTATAAAATCGTGAATAATAAAAACAGCTGTTTTGCTGTGTTTTATAAAATAATTATTGGAAAAAAAATCATTTTAGTAAAAATTGCGTGTAAAATAAAATAAATCAGTTATCAGTTTGTGCCAATAAAATTAAAGAGAATATTGTTTCGGACAAAACCCTTGACCCTGAAACTCGTAACACTCGATGCACTTACAAAAAAAAGCTATAATAATAATTACTAAGATATAGTATATATAATTAGCATAACTGACTGAAATTTTTTATTTTTTGCTAAGCAGTAAAAACAAGTTTTGAAAAATCCAGGTTCAGTTTTGCACGACTTTTCTCCGCAGATGGCATTTTTGTTTGGCCACCAAAAATCTATTTATAGCTATTAACGCAATTATGCATTAATTACTAAATTAATAGCTATTTATATAGCTATTTTAAAAGTTACAAATCATAGTAATAATAATAATAATAAAAATAATAATATTTGCAGATCTGTTCCATTTTTTCGCTACAAGAAAATCTACTTAAATTAGAATTATTCGCATGTATCGAAACGGACCAAACTATCGAACTATAGTTTAACGCACGAAACGGAATATTCTCGAAAAATCTAGAACACGTCAATGAATACGCAATACACGCATCGCATAAGCACTCAATTTGGATGTCATCAATGAATATTGCGTTAAAAGCGCTTTTATTTTGCACAGCAATTGATTTTTGTGCACACACTGCGTACGCGTAACTAAATTTCTAGCCAATCACCGAACAGCAAACGTCTAGAGTTGTTGCGTTTTTTTGAATCGCTTTTCGTTTGACTGCGTGTCGACTAAAACACAATACTGAATACCGAAATACCCTTTCGCTGATATTTTTTTTTGATATTTTGTGTGCTTTAAAAATGTGTGGCACTCTTTTTGCAGTGATTCTTCAGTAATATACTACTTACTAATTAGCATTAATAATAATTGTGGGGCAATATAATACTAAATAAAAATAGTGGAGTGTGTCGTGTCGTCTACTCATTATTATTTACGAGTAAATATTTGTTTCTCTTCGCGTACGCACTCTTACCACACACTCACTCACTCTTGTTGTGTACGCGTTTCCGAAATCAACACAATTTTTGTTTACGCGTTGTGTTTCAAAAATAGACACTGATTTTGATTTCACACTTTTGAAAAAAAATTACTTAATTTATTCTCTCGGAAAACAACTGGCAGTGAATATTAACTAAGCATTAATTTTTTGTATAAACTACTTAAACACTGATCACAGCCATTAGTGATTGATTTGAATTAACCGCGAGAGTTAGCATTAGAGTTGACACAGCGATGGGTAAAGACTATTACACGATACTCGGAATCTCGAAGCACGCGAACGAAGACGAAATCAAGAAAGCGTACAGAAAACTGGCGCTCAAATACCATCCCGACAAGAATAAGTCGCCAGAAGCGGAGGAAAAGTTTAAGCTGATAGCAGAGGCGTACGAAGTGCTGTCCGACCGCAAGAAGCGCGACGTTTACGACCAGTTCGGCGAAGAAGGGCTTAAGGGTAATGCGGGCGGCGGTGGGTGTGGTGGCAATAGTGGTGGTCAGCACTTCACGTACACGTTTCACGGCGACCCGCGCGCCACTTTTGCCCAGTTTTTCGGCACTGATAACCCGTTCGAGATGTTCTTCAATATGGGAGGACTCGGAGTCGGTGGACACCATAACGGTCTGAGTTCTTCGCTTTTTATGAGTATTTAACCGTTTTTTTCGCTTTTTTTGTGTTTTATTTTTCGGTTTTTGTTTTGTTTTGTTTTTTTTATGATTTGCGATTCTACTTCTAATGATTTACGTTTTCTTATTTTAACTCACTATTTCGTGTGTACAGTATGTGTGTGCGTATGTACGGTATGCGCGAAAGTGTGAGTGAATCGCAAAAATATTCTGTGCCACTAGTTTTTCTGCCAAAATATTTTGACAAACTCTTTGCCCAAATTGCGAATTTTTTTCTTGATTCTTTATATTCTATGAGGTTTTCTTCATGCGTTTTTTTAAAGAATAAAAAATATAAAGAGTAAGTATTGAGCTTCAGATTAAAAGAAAGATTGAGGTTAAACCGAACAAAACTCGCACGCAATCGTTCAATTTGTGCGGAAAACGAACAGAAAAACAAAAACAATATTATTAATTAATAAAAAATAAATAAAAATAATCTGCTAATCGTGACCCGTAATGAACGATATATTACAGTAAAAATATCATTTATTATTCCATCGCAATTCGCGAGAGATTTATTCGCAATGTAACTGTTCGTGAGATAATTGCTAATGAAAATTGAAGGACGACGCGATTTACTGCGCGCACACACACATACATACATACATATACAGCACTCAACTGCACGCATACATAATACACATTCGCCGATAATTATTTTACTGCCATAAATTGCTACAGTATTTCCCACACACATACACACTCATACGTAGTATTACATGAAGCAATTTCAAAATTTAGTTTTTAAGTGCATACATACGACTGACTATTTTTAAAAATAAACTCTCTCTCTCTATCTCTTCTCTTCTCTTTACTCGAAAAAAAAGAAGTTTTTTTGCTAATAAATTTTGTGTGTTGTCGTATAACCCCTACGTGTTGTCCTCGAAATAATGCGATGATACGCCGTTTTTTGGTGTGTCATCTGATTGATAACGTGGATAATACTGTGTGTGCAAGTTTTTATGTGATCGCGATATTTATAACTGATTAAATAATTTGCATAATTATCAGTAATTTATTATGCACTTGAAAAAATAATAATATCATGGCCTTTAAGTTAAGCTTATTATATAATAATAATAATAAGTTTATTAATATGGTAAACGTATGCTTAACTATTTTATTTCCTTGTTTTTTGTAATTTGCGTGTTATATAATTTTTAAAAAATGTAAAATGCAAAGTTTAACCTATAAAATAACTCTAAATTTATTATTTGATGCATAAATTTAGGTCCCGGAGGTTTTGGCTTATTCGGCGACTTTGACGACATGGACATCGATGATCATTTGTTCGGTTTGGGCGGACCTTCGGGTCGCAGCAACGCATTTCGCTCGCAATCATTCAGTCCCGGTTCGCCACACATGGGCCGCAAAGCGGCCACAAGACAAGACCCAGCCATCGAACATGACCTCTACCTTTCATTAGACGAAGTGCTTAAAGGATGTGTGAAGAAAATGAAGATAACGCGCAAAGTGTTGAACGCAGACGGAAAGAGTTACAAGAAAGAGGACAAAGTGTTGACGATAAACGTGAAGCCCGGATGGAAAGCGGGAACAAAGGTGACGTTTCAGAGGGAAGGCGACCAGAATAGTTCGACGATACCCGCAGATATTGTATTCACCATCAAAGACAAGCCTCACACGCAGTTCAAACGCGATGGCGCTGATGTTAAATACACCGCTAAAATCGCGTTGAAAGAAGTAATATATAAATACTTTATATTATATACCGTATATATTTATAGAGTCGTTTTTAACGCGTTTTTTATAGGCTATGTTTGTCTATCTGTTCGCTGTGTTTTGTCTTCAGTGTTAAGATAGAACGTAGCAATGTTTCAATTACTTAGCGATACGTGGGTTATTTATAAACATTTATATTATTTCTTTTCGTGGCGTAGGCGTTGTGCGGTTGCAAAGTGAATGTGCCGACACTGACGGGCGAAACACTGCCAGTGCGCATCAATGATGTGGTTAAGCCGAACTCGCTTCGACGTATTCCCGGCCAGGGATTGCCGCACGCGAAGGACACCACCAAACGCGGCGATCTCATCATCAGTTTTGACATTAAGTTTCCCGACTCGTTAAACGAGCCAACGCGGCAAATACTGTGGGATTGTCTGCCATTATAATTGGATCTGTGAGGTGTTGTGGCGACGACGCGTGTAATATTACAATATCTATTACAAGCTAATTATTTTTTTTAAATAAAGAATGAACTTTAGAGCAAGATTTGGTGCGTCTGACACTCAAAACGCCTGAATCTGCGGTTTTTTTTAAAGTTTAGACTTTATTTATTTTTAAAAGAGCAATTTATGGGTAAATTTTTAACTGCTTAACTCGTTAATTATTAAATTTTTTAATTTCAAAAAATAAGATAATTATTATTGTTAACAACTTTTATAAATACTTTAATAATAATGCATTGTTGATTACGTATTTTTGACAATACATTAATTACTTGATGATATATACCGCTCTGTAACTGCGCTTAACACACATCTCTTATTTGTGCCTCAATTCATGACATTTAAATATACTATTTAAAAGAATTGCTAACTCATCGCACACACAAAGACAAACTAATGTTAGCTTTGTTAGGTTTAAATTAGAGTTTTTAACGCATTTAGATTTGATATATTTAAAAAAAAAATAAATACAGAATGTTTTAGTACGCATTATTATAATTTGTTGTTTTTTTTAGTAGTCATTACTCAGTTGTACTTTAAAAAAGTTGTATTTTAAATCGTGGACACGAATATATTATTAATGAATAAGTAATATTTACTAACTTATTATGTGACATGTACTTCAATGTCGAGTACAGATTTCTTTTCGTTGAATTTGTTAAGTTTTAATTAAATTAAAAGAATTAATTGTAAACTAAGTCAATGGTTTATTTTTTGTAAATAAAAAATTTTGCAAATAATTTAGTAGTGAGTGTTTATTATGAGTTCACTTTATAGAACAAAAGTATGGTAAAAGACTTGACTTTAACATAAGCGTCTGTCATTACCGTATGTCCTCATCATTGAGCTACAAAAGCATTAATCTATGATTATAAATAAGAAACAAGAATATATATATCAATATTAAATCAATTTTATTATGTTTTGTAATTTACAAATAATTCAATTCAACACAAATGAATTGAATTGAATTCAGAAGCCTTTGTCGCGAACCCACTTGACAACATCGGTAGTATAGTCTCCTTTCAACTTCAAAGTGCCCTCAACCTCGTGAATGGCGGACAAAATGCGTTTCTGATACTTCGCCTCCAGATCTCCCCTCAAGTCTTCCTCTAACTGCCAAATATCGCCCTGTATTTGAGTGATTTGCGTCGATATCAGTAACGTTCCTCTCGTCTGTTCGGTGTGAACGCGCGGTAACTCAAAAAATATTTCCTTTTTCATGATTTCGCGATAATTCCAATGATTGATGAGATTGTCCCACGGATTCTTCCAGTAGCCATCAGTTCGGCCCTCAATCTCGTACTTGCGGTACACTGGGTATAGTTTGCCGCGCGTTCGCGGTATGAAATACGGTAATTTGGGCTTTGATTTCGACTGCACAATGAAACCGCTGGGCTTCAGTCTAGTGTTCAAATCCGCTGCCGAGTCTTTGTCATCGGGCAGTGTCTGCTTCGGCATTAACCTCTCGACCCAAAACCACACGTTCTTCTCGGCCAACGCCTGGTGACCCGTAAACATGTTTTGGGTGTCGTTTCCGACAAACACTTGTCTGTACGGTTCTTGGTTCGGATCCACTGACGTCCAGTGTCTGTCCGGATAGTCTTTCTCGAGTTTGATGCGCGACAACTCGTAGATCTCTTCGTCAGTGTACTTCGGGTACGTGTCGTCATAGAGCGGTGCTTTGAGAAAGCGGTCGTCTTCATGGTTGTACTCCACTTGTTTGGGAAGCAGTTTAATCACTTTGTCGTAATCTCTGATGTGTCGCACGTGTTGTAGTGTTACACGTAGTTTTGCTGTTTCGCACAATTGTTTGTGCAAATGACTGCACAATATAGACATTGTTTGCGTATTTGTGTGTTTGTAACTGTTGTTGTGTCACACAACGCACAACACATGTCTGTTCACAACACGTATTTTATGTACAGTATAATTGGTTGCTATGGTTTCACTTGCATTGTCACCAAATTTGAATGCATTATTTGTTCGTAACTGTCATTGTTTGTGTTACTGTAACAGTATATGATACTATAATAGTACGCATTATTTTTTTATTCTTCAATTGCAAAGATGCGCGTTGAGGCCAAAACCCAATCGATCGAAGAACTGATCCATGAATTGACCAATAAACAGATCACTGTACAAAACGCTATCAAAGACAAGTGCACTAAACTCGGTAAACAAATCAATTGTTTTTATAATGCGTTTTTAAAATATAATTTGCAGATATATTGGAAAAAGTGATCGAACTGCAGAAATTGTGGTTAGAGTGGCTTGAAACCGATAAACAACAGTTAGACGACTTGGTTGTCGAATTCAAGTCGAAGGACTTCGAGAACGAACAGCAGCAGATGATATTCGAGGACAAGATGTCTATTTTAAGGTCGGTTTTGTTGTAAAAAAAATTTTTATATAATTAATTTTTAAGTAAGTTTGAGCGCTTAATCAGTGAATAAATACACTGTTAGCTCGTACCATATATATAGAAATTTTTACAACAATACTGACCTTAAAATAGACAACAATCCGAGGACATGAAGCAGAAATTTCAGTCTGAGATCGAAATGTTGAGACAGAGATATATCGACGAACCAGTAGTGAACGCGAGTTTCGACTCAACCATTGAGCACACAAATCAGTTGTCGTCCAACGAGCAAATCGGTGACCAATTCGGTGAAGACATGTGCTCAGACGGTCAGACAACGGTTAAAGTTAATTGAATTTTTAATGTGTATTCATTTATATTTTATTAATTTGTTGTTTATTTCCAAATTTTTTAAAATCCTTAAGATTACCAGTGATTTGTTGGCAGAGGATTTGCAAAACAGAGGTGATATGTGTTGTCCGACGATCAGTGAAGAAGATGTTGTCACAAATACCGATGTCAGCACTGATAAACCGAATACAGAGCAAGTCATCGATAAAGAAGAACACAAACAAATGGGCGATAATATTATCGAATCGTTTGACGAACAGATAAGAGATATGGATATCGAACAGAGCAGTGAGCGAGTGATTGGTGAGCAACAACTCTCGCAAAACATTGATGTCGAGTGTGTAGCCATCGATGAGAGCAGTCAACAGAAACAGTCGTCTGAACAGAAGTCGCCATCCGATGACAGCGTTGATTAACACTATTATTGTTCATTTTCTGTTTGTTTAATTAATCTTTCATTTCACTACATTCTGTTTATTAAATTCATTTTTATAAGAGGATTTTTACTTTTGTTGTCATTCATTAAAGTTAATAATACCTGTTTTGTAAAAAAAAAATTTCTTAACATTTTAAATTAAAATCTTCGCATTGAAAAATAATTGATAATTGATTGGTGTAGTGATTTGAAACGTATTATGATTAGAATCTATTTGATCACTCATTTAATTTTACCACAATTAATAGTCAGGTGTTTGTGGTTTTAATTTAAAACTACTTTTTGTCTGCCATTAAATTTCACAAAAAAGTTAAATTAAAAACCATTTACGCATTTAATGATTCATAAACTCGCGCGTAAAAAAAGTGGTGCCAAACAGCGACTGTTTAAAACAGTATCGAAAAGATAAATAACGCGTTTAGATGTAGTAAAACATATAACAAACATACTTTAATCGCGTATATTTTCCCCTTTAAAACAGTGAGTGTGTGCTTATGTTTCGTATGTATTATTGAACAGAAAAAAAAACTGATGTGCGATCTATTCGTGAGTGAAAATGATACGCGTATTTATACAGTATATATGAACAAAAATGTTATCACAAAAAATGTTAACGTGTATGCGATTGTGAGTTAAACACAAACTATTCAATTCTTAATTACTATATTAGATAAACAGTTATAATCGTTTTGGTGTGTGCTTTGTATTTACTGTATGTATTTATGTATATGTCGTTAACTATAGAAACAAAACAATTTTGGGATACGATATGTTAGCAAACGTTTTGTAAAATATAAATATTATTATTATTTACTTTTATCGTCAAAAAAAATAACATTGACAACAACAGTCTTCGAGTGAAAACACTGGTTGCGAATCATTTATAGTTTATTACATGTTTATAATAATCTGTTTTTTGATTGGAGATTAGAAAATATATTTTGTTTTATTATATATAAAGGCTTTTTTAAATTAATCAATAATAATAATCAGGTCTTAAAATCTTCATTTATTAAGTGCCGAATAATATATATATACGATTTGAAACATATTTGTGAGCGAATCAGATATGATATGATTTCAGTTATAAAGTGATGCTTTAGATATTTATTAGATTTTGTTTTCTTCATTTTTATGCTTAAATTTTTATTTTATTATTGTTTTGATTTTCATTTTGTTGTTGTGATTGTTAATCATAGATAAATATTTAAACAAAGAATTTTATTTTCACTTTGTTTTGTTTACGTTTCATCGTTTATTTTGCCGTCAATTAAAAACGCAAATGTGTTTTTCATTAGTAATTACTTTACTTACTAATTGAGTGTTTAGTGTGTTTAATAAAACAAATAAATAAAAAACACAACCGAAACGCAGTGCCATCAAACAACAAAAAATGAAATACGTGTTAATAGTGGTGGTGTCGGCGATTATCACCGCATCGGTGACGACCGCCCAAAACGAGAAAGTGTTGCAAAGCGACAACTATAACAACGAGAAGCACGCGATCGACGACAGCTATGACAACAAGCCGTTACTGGAAAACGACGCCAATAACGAGTTGAGTGATGCCAACAGAAACAATAAAAACTTAAATGTGATGAGCAGTGCTGCCAAAGTCAATAGTAATATACACCAGAATCAGGTGCCACTGACCGCAAACGCGGACACCGGTTCTGATAATCTGCTGTCGCGTAACCCTATCTGTAAGGACGACATACAGAGACTGTGCGGTCGAAGCGCCACACAATTGGGCAACAATTTAGCTGTTCTCACGTGCATACAGAACGACCGCCGAGAAGAGGACCTGCGACTGTCGAATGAGTGCCATCACCTGATCTGGTCGTACAAAAGGAATCTCACCAATGATAACCGATTTTCGAGTATCGCTAAGTCGGTGTGCAAGCGTCTCATCGATGCTAATGTCGATTGCCTGAAGACCGAGTCGGAGAACAATGTGGTGAGTCCCAGCGCTAATCTACTGTCGTGTCTGATCGAGCGTTTGGATCCCGACACTGATGTCGATTGCAAGTCATTTCTAGTTAAAATGGAAATCATTATATTCAGTGATTATCGGTATTTCGAATTAATTTTATATGTTAACCAAATATAAGCTTATATAAAACTTTCGTTTACTTTCGATATGTTTAAGTCTAATTCATCAGTTCACTGATCACTGCTCGTCTGACATCGAGAAATTTAAATGCGGACGTCTATCGGTTAGCGCGCAAGAGGCGCACACTCAGGGACAGACCATCGAGTGCCTCGAAAAGTCTACCGACAAACTAACGAAAGAGTGCAGACACCAAATACTGCGTATCGCCGAACTCCAGAGCGATGATTACCACTTGGATCGCGCGCTTTATTTCTCGTGTCGCGACGATCGCGAAAGATTTTGCCCGCACGTTCACTCGGGTGAGGGTCGAGTTTATCGGTGCTTAATGCGTCATAAGCTCGACCGCGAGTTGAGTCGCGAGTGTCGCGAGAAGCTGTTTCAACGAGAAATGCTTGCGATGCATGACTACAAAGTGGCTCCCGGTTTGGCGAAAGTGTGTCGAAACGACATTCGCGCTTATAATTGCAGGGAAGACACGTCCGACCAGAAGGAGATTCGTTTGGCGCAGATTCTGCTCTGTCTGGAGGACGCTCTCAGTAAGAACTATCCTGTGAACGACGAGTGCAGATCCGAAATGTTAGTGCATCGAAAAAATCTGCTCGAAAACTATAATTTAACGCCTGATTTGGTTTCCGCGTGCGAAAGGTTTTGATAATTATTTTATTGATTACAGTATTAGCACTTTCTTTTATATTTTGTAGTGATTTAATGTATTTCATTTGGTTTATATTGATTCTATCTTTTGTTTTAATAGTGACATCGAAATATTTTGCAAACGTTTAGAGACGGGCGGCAAAACTCTTCACTGTCTCATGTCTCATGCGAAACGATCGCGAAGACGAGGAGCTAAGAAGAGCCAAATAAGTGAAACGTGTCGTCGAGAACTAGAAAATCTGTTAAAGGAAGCAAATGTTGGCGAGGATTGGAGAGTGGATCCGGTGCTACAAGAATCGTGTCAAACTCCAGTCGACAAGTTGTGCAGTAACGTACAACCAGGCGATGGACGCGTACTGTCGTGTCTGATGGACCACATCGACGCCAATCACATGAGCGTTGACTGTCGCGACGCTTTGCTTCAAATTCAATACTTTGTTTCGCGAGACTTCCATTTAGACGCAGCCATATATCGGTCGTGTCACGAGAACGCGGAAAGGTTTTGTCACGCAAAGTCTGATTGGTATTAAAATCGTTAATATTTTAACTTTTTATTTATTGTTGTAAATTAATCATTTCATATCATATCCTCTCATTTATTCAAAGGCATAACAGACCGGATAATATGGACCCAGAAAGAGGGCCAACAGTATTGGCGTGTTTATATCGATACGCGTTTAATCCGGAGGATAATAGCAAACTTAGTCGCCAGTGTTTGTTCGACATTCGACGCGTTATGAAGCAGCGAGCGATTAGTGTCGATCTGATGCCCGATATCGAAGAATCGTGTATTACTGACTTGGCCAAGCATTGCAGCGAAGATGACAATATTAAGCGCGGTTTCGAGATGCAGTGTCTTCAAGACCATTACGACGAGTTGGAAAAAACGTGCAAAGAAGCGATCGGTAACTTTACCGAAGTTGAGAGTCAACACTTGGAGTTGAATTATCCACTGTTTAAGGCTTGCGACACAGCAATCAAAGAGGTGTGTACTGATACCGTAAATCGAGACATCGACGAAGGAGACCTAATCGAGTGTCTAATATTGAACAAGAATAAGCCTGGCGTCAAAAAGCATCCGAAGTGTCGCGTGGCTGTCGAACACTTTCAACTGTTATCGCTTAAAGACTTTCGGTTTAGTTTCAAGTTTAAAGAGGTTTGCAAGAGTGATGTGTTGGCGCATTGTCGTACTGTGAAGACAAAGTTCGAAGTCGTGGCGTGTTTGAGTTCGATTGTCTATAACGACACGATGTCCAGCAGACACAAGTCGACGATATCACTGGAATGCAGGAATCAATTACGTGTGGAGTTATTGCAACGCAGCGAAAGCATTAAATTGGATCCGGTGTTGGAGAAGGCGTGCGAAATGGATATTAACTCTCTGTGCGTTAATATAAGTCCAGGACAGTCGCAAGTGATTGAATGTCTCAAGAATAACTTACATAAGTTGCACAAAGCGTGCCAAAGAGTATTGTTTAAACGCGAACGCATCGAAATGACCGACAATTCTGTTGATTATTCACTGCTTACAAACTGTCGTCCGACTATCACTAAGTATTGCACGGATGTTGAGCTTAAAGAGGTATTGTTTTGTTTGCGTGATAACAGAGATGCTGTGGGTATGGATCAGAGGTGTCGTTCGCTGGTGATTAAACGTCTGGCGGCACAGAACACCGACTATCGACTTAATCCTAGACTCAAATCTGCGTGTCAGAGAGATATACCGAAATTTTGCGCAGAAATCATCACAAGATCGCACACGAAAATCACAAATTCCGAGCAACAACAGCAACAATCGGTTTTACTGGAGGGTGAAGTGATCTCATGTCTGAAGAAACAGTACATTCTTAACAAATTGTCTCAATCGTGCGAAATCGAAGTGTTGACTATTATTAGAGAAGTGGGCGGTAATGTAGAGCTGGATCCGATTCTCTATAACGCGTGCGAATCGGAGATCAAAAAATTGAAATGTAACGAAGAAAGTGATGTGGAAGAGTGTCTGAAAGTTAAGTTCCATAACAGAGAAATCTCTGACAGTGTGTGTCTGACACAAGTGGCGCGACTCATCACTGAAGTGAAGGCTGACATACAGTCTGATCCACTTCTCTACAAACTGTGTGCACAGGATTTGAAGCAATACTGCGAGAACATTCCTCCGGGACATGGAAGACAGTTGTCTTGTCTGTTGGCCGTACAAGAGTCGTCCTCCTCTTCGTCAAAGTTGAGCGAACAGTGCGAGACAATGCTAGTGAAAAGAGTGGAAATGTTTGAATACGCGGCACAAGTGGCGCCAATCGATAGTGTGGCACAAGTGGTCAAACAAGTGGTGAATTCGCCGCAAAGAAATTACTTTCTCTTTGTTTTGTTCAGTTTTGTGACATTTATATTCGCGGGCGGATTGTTCTGCGGCAGGTTTACCAAACCAATTGCTACCAACGATAAAATTAAATAACTGTGTCTGTCTATAATATATGGTCTGTCTATTGTGTATTGTCTATTATTTTATATATGAAAACTCTATAAAAGTATATTGAAAAGTGTTTCGGCGTTTGTCGGCATTGTTGTGGTTTTAATTAATTTCTTATTATATTGGTTTTGAACAAATTTAACGAATTTTCGGCATTCAATTTTCATTACATATTATGCGATCAAATTTAATTAACGAGTTTATTCTTTCTTCTCCACAATAGTTGTCTCTCTCTAGCGAAATATTTACGAATATCTCAATTTAAAAATTAACAAATTCTATGCATTTTAAGTCATAATTTATCGAATCTCTTTAAATCACAGAACAACTTCTAAATTGATTGTAAAAACATTTCTGCCGACAAACGCTGAATAACTAAACCGTCAATTTATAACATTGTTTTTTTTAATTATTTGTTTTTTGTTTTTGTTTTTTTTGCACAAAACATCCTTCGATATTAAAAAACTTCTTAAACCAAAAATTGTTTTTTTAATTAGATTTATGTAAAAATTTATTTATGTAAATTGAAAAGAAAACTATGAACACATAATCCGCTTTTTTGAATCATTGTCTGTGTTTTATGTGTTGTTAACTAACCATAAGTTATTTAAGCATTGTATTTAAAAAAATGACAAAAAAATTTAAAAATATTCAATAAAAGTGCAATAAATGATAAAATATTGTTATTTCATTTCTCATCGACTCATGTCCGTCCATCTGTACGTGTGTTAGCAAATATAGGAGTTAATCAAATTCTCAAATTCATAAGCCTCAAGAATTATGTAAAAATATATAATATTATTTATAAAATATTATTTAATGCACAACAGTTGGTTTTGAAAGAATTAAAAAAATATCTGAATTTTAAGCAATGTTTTAGTTTCATCAAACAGAGGTTTTAGGGCTTGAATGATCTGATTTAAAATATCTCACTTTTTTGATATAACGCTTTTCCAAACTTATAACAAAAACATTATAATTTCAGAACTATATAGAATTTGCATTAAAAGAATTTTAAGCGATAAAAAAGAAAAAATTTCAAGATTTTTTAAATTAAGAATCAATATATTAAGCAGTTTAAAGGAGTTTATTTCTAGTTTAATATAAAAAATAAGTTAGTAATCATTCGATTAATCAACTAAAGATATGCAAACAGCATTAGTTGTCGAAATCTAATGCTCACGTTTGCGTCATTGTTTTAAACCAACACACGTGAGCGAACACATTTAATATGAATTA
>JAQIVF010000208.1:0-29166 GCA_034698365.1 Steganacarus magnus
CAAATCGAGATCTCGTGAGTAGATCCTAACCCCTAGCCCTTCGTTAGCTTAAGAGCGACATTGGCAAACAACAGTATAAAATTTTAGTGATATTAAACATGACTATTTATTTATTAACATAAATCTAAATTATAACTCTGTTTCATATTAGAAGATTGGACTTTTCCAAAAAATTTTAAAACTCGACATTAAGTCGAAAAATTTGTCAGATGGCCTGCTCCACATCACGGGTTATGCATAGTATATATTGATTCTAGTACATAATAAAAGCACGTGCTTATAAGAATAAACCTATTATATTTAGAAATTTTATTAAAAAAATATGTTGTTAACATGAAGTAGTCAGTATATCCTGTAATGTCAATCAATATTGCATTCTATTCACAATTTCCTATCCTTTTTATCAAATTAAATATCTGTAAATAAACCTTTAATCTGACGCGTGAGATAAAGAATTCAACACTTATTATTAATAACGCTACTGATTTTGGTTTCAAAAATAATTCATTACTTTAGAAACATTAACTTATTAAATAAAAAACATACTAGAAATAATCACTATTAATTTTATAAATTAGTGCGCGATTTAACTTAGTTTAATAATTTGCTTGAACAGTGAATAACTGATAGGATTGTTAAAAATAAATTCAATTATTGCATACTCTTCTAACTATAATAAAATTAAAGTAAGTAAAATTTAATTAGTTGTGTTTTTAGATAAAACTAAATTATAAAAATAACCCTTTTTATTCCTATTCCTCTTAAAACTTTTTAAAAATAGGTTTTTCTCAAAAACACGTAATATATGGTGAGTAATATATAAATGAATTGATAACACTATAACGCTATAAAACTATTAAATACAAAATTACATTTACTGTTAAAAGTACTCCACCATTGAAATATAGCGAAGAAAAACACAACAAATCAAAAACTATGCTCGCATTCACTGTGCAACTGACAGATTAGACTGAGACATATTATTTATTTATTTAACGCATTAGTTATGATTATTTAATATTAATAAAACTTTAAATATTTATATATTAAGAAAAGTTATTTATTTATTTTTTAAAAAAGTTATTTATTTATTATAAAAAAGTGTTTGTGTGTATATATTGTGATCGCTAAGTGTGAGACACAACAAACTGAACGCCAGAATAACATTGAATTATAAGTTTACATAAATATAACTGTAAATCTCGTATCATTTAATGTTAGATATTATAATAGCGATAATAACCTAAATCGTGAGTGTAATCGTTATGCCTTTGGCTAATCTAGTGGTTCCTTGGAGTGACAAAAATAACGATGTATTATCTCTTTTATATATAAGTTATATATATATATAATATTTATCTCATTATTTGTCGGGTTTTTTTCTCATTGCGTTATCATTTAAATGCTTTTTATCATTTATTTTGAACGCTTTTGTTCTCGCGATTTGTATTTCATACGCTCTTTTCGCACGAATTAGTATTTTTTGTTTAGATTTTTTTCCGTTCACTGATAAAGTATTTATTTTGTGCCATAAAAGGTGATAACATCGACGCCAAGTCCGGAAGAGTTGCCTGTTATCGGTGACAGCGATGGACACACTATGGTTGAAGACGAAACTGTAAGCTTATTTATAATTTTTAACTGTTCTTTTAAGTTAATAGTTATAAGCAAAAATGTAAAATTAATAGCGAGACTTGAATTTGTAATTTAAAATATGACCTCATTCTGTAAATTTTTTTATGTATGAAACTATTTTTTTTAAAAAAATTATTTAACTAGTTTTAAGTTTAATGTATGCACAAAACTTTATGTGTAATGTTGAATGACTAATAAGTCTTACTAACTGTTAAAACAAAAACAGATGTCGACAATGGATGTCGAGAATAGTCGCGACAATTCGGAGCACGAGATTGAAGTGACAAATGTGACCAAAGAAGGGCATCCGATCGCAGATCCCAGTCATTTCATGCTTCTAAGAGTGTTGGGTGAGGGATCGTTCGGTAAAGTGTTTCTCGTGAAGAAGATTGTCGGTCCGGACAGTGGTATGATGTATGCCATGAAAGTTTTAAGAAAAGCAACTCTTAAAGGTTTGTATTTGTGTTTATTATATTATTATATTTAGTAAGTTTATAAACTATACAATTTGTGATGTATTAGACGTTTATATGGTTAACTGCTTTTTTAGTATAGCTTTTAGCATTGTTTATGTACTTTAAAAATTTTTGTTTTGTTAACAAATACTAAATAAATTGTTTAGAATAAACAATAGCATGAATAGTAAAAACTATAACAATTCATCCAAACCACTTGTTGTATAATAGTAGGTTTAAAATAGATTTGTTGAAATAATTATTTTTAATATCTTAATGTTAATGCTTACGGTAAGAGTATAAATTTTTTTTTGCTTTAGTGAGAGATCGAGTCCGCAGTAAAATGGAAAGAGATATTTTAGCTGAAGTCCGGCATCCATTTATTGTAAAACTTAATTATGGTATTTCTTAGCTTATATTTATATTGATTCGTATATATTAATTTTTTAATCTAAATTGCATTAAAAGCGTTCCAGACTGAAGGCAAGCTTTATTTAGTGCTTGATTTTCTAAGAGGTGGTGATTTATTTACACGCCTTAATAAAGAGGTTAACTATTTTTTATTTCAATAACTTTTTTGTAACATAATTGACAACATTTGATTTAATTTATACTTAAATAATTAAAGGTTATGTTAGCAGAAGAAGATGTGAAATTTTATTTAGCAGAGTTAGCGTTAGCACTCGATCATCTTCATTCCATTGGTATCATTTACAGGGACCTGAAGCCAGAAAAGTATATTAATTTATAAAAATGAATTTTAATCATATTATTTTAGTCTAAAAAATCAATTTGTGAACTAATAAATTAAACATTGAGTTATGGTAATAGACAAACGCATAGTGTGTTTGCTTTAGTGCTATTATTTTAATAATTCAAAGTAACAATTATCGGTTCATTTATATGCTTTTCTTTTTTTTGTTAGCATTTTGCTTGATTCTTCTGGTCATATAAGTCTCACTGATTTTGGCTTAAGTAAAGAATCGTTAAATAATGAAAAGTCGTATTCATTTTGCGGAACAGTTGAATACATGGCGCCAGAAATTATTAGTCGTAAAGGACACACAACTGCAGTCGACTGGTGGTCTTTTGGAGTTCTTATGTTTGAAATGCTTACTGGAGTTTTGCCATTTCAAGGATCAAACAGAAAAGATACAATGCAGCAGATTATGAAGTATTTCTAAAATTTTAACATTCTTTTAATAATTTATTAAATAGTATTAGTTTTGAGTTTAACTGTGTTTAATTTGATTTAGTTATTAGTATGTATTACCACTAAATTATAATTCCTTAGCAAAACCATAAGAAATGATTTAAATGATAACAACTTTATGATAGTTAGTGACTAATTAATAATTAGCTTTTTTCTTTTAAATTAAAAGAGCGAAGCTATGTATGCCTCAATACTTGAGTACTGAAGCGCAAAGTTTACTCCGGTGTTTATTTAAGCGAAATCCTGCCAATAGACTCGGTTCTGGACCGAGTAGTGGTCAAGAAGTAAAAGGACATCCATTTTTCGCAACAATTGATTTCGAGAAATTATATAACAAAGAAATGACTCCTCCATTCATTCCAGCAATTGCTAGAACTGATAATTTGTTTTATTTCGACAAAGAGTTTACAAATAAAGCTCCAGAAGGTATTATTAAGTGATATATTAACCTTATTTGAAATATTAATTAATAGTATTGAATACACAGACTCTCCAGGTGTACCTCCAAGTGCCAACGCTCACGAATTATTTCGTGGCTTTAGTTTTGTTGCTCCAAATCTATTAGACGATCCATTAGAGATACAAAATATTGAAAATGATACAAACGCGACGAATAGCGACTCAATCAGTGCATCGCAAACAGTTTCGCGCTTAATGTCATGTACTATAACTAAATGTAAAGAGCGATCACTCAGTGACTACGAGTTCCTTGAAGAGTTGGGTAAAGGCTCATATTCCTATTGTAGACGATGTGTTCACAAAGAAAGTTCTAAGCATTATGCTGTTAAAGTAATTTTTCATTATATGTTTATAGTAAGTACAATGTACTGTAAAATTATTTGTTCTATAGATAGTGGATAAGTCAAAGCGAGATTGTGCTGAAGAGGTTGCAGTATTATTGCGATACAGTCAACACCCAAATATAGTGACTCTTCACGACGTTTACGAAGATGCTTCGCACGTGTATTTATTCACTGATTTAATGGAAGGCGGAGAGCTATTGGACAGAATTCTTAGTCAAAAATATTTTAGCGAACGTGAAGCGTGTGCTGTAATAGAAGTTTTAGCTTTAACAGCTAAATTTTTGCACGAAAATGGAGTAATTATTTTTATTAACTTAATTTTAATTTAATAAAAGGCAAAATTTAATGTAATTTATGTTTTTTTTGTACAGGTTGTTCATCGAGATTTAAAGCCTTCCAATATTCTTTACGCTGATAACTCTGGCGATCCATCAGCGATACGTATCTGTGATTTCGGTTTTGCCAAACAAATGCGTGCTGACAATGGATTATTGATGACTCCTTGTTATACCGCCAACTTTGTAGCTCCAGAAGTACTTAAGAAACAAGGATATGATGAAGCGTGCGATATATGGTCACTGGGAGTACTTTTATACACAATGCTCGCTGGGTATGGGTATTACAATTATTCCGTTATTGCTTCATAATGTTTTATAATTGCATTTATTTAAAAGCGTTACACCATTCGCTTACGGCAAAAATGATAATCCAAACGAAATTCTTGCTCGTATTGGCGAAGGAGACTTTGACTTAAGTTCTGGTAATTGGCGTAATATTTCCGTTGCAGCAAAGGTACCTAATCAGCATATACTGCGTTTGCATTATAACTCTATGCATTGATAAATATATTTTAATGTTTTAAAGGATTTGGTACAACGTATGCTTCATGTCGATCCTAAGCAACGCTATCGCGCTGTGGATATTTTAAATCACGAATGGGTTAAACACCGGAATCAACTGCCAAACACAAAGTTACCGCATCAAGAAGTCAGTGTAATTAAAGCAAACATGGGATTAGTATTTAGCGTTATAAACAAGCCATCGCCTATCAGTCTAGACCCGGTCAAGACATCTGATCTCGCGAGACGAAGGGCTAATCGAAAGTCGAAATCATTGACTGATATTTAATGATCGCATTTTAGTTAATTTTTAAAAAGAATTTTTATATTTTATAATTATCGAGCATTTTTGGGCTAACATTTTCTTAAAAATTTGTTGGTTACCGTAATTGTAGTTAATTTTAGCCGAAACGCATTTTTCACCTTAATTTTCCATTTTTAGTTTGTCATACAGAATGCCAGCATAAAATAATTTTTTGTTATTTTCTGTAAAAAAAATTTAGGTAATTATGCTATTGATCTCTATATATAAATAATATATGTATCTACAAAACATACAAATTAATCAGAGTAAGCGCTCATTTGTGTAAAAAAAATCCATGTCTCAGTCGTTCACAGAGTTTATTTGTATTTTATTATAAAGTAATGTTTTATTTTTAAACATTCTATTGTGTATTTCACTTGTTTTACGGAGTAATAGTGAAATGGAAGGAACAAAACTGATTATTTAATTGTACACACTTTAACCGTTCTATAAATGTTATAAAAAAACACATCTAATCATAAATTTAAATAAAACTCAATTTTGATTGAAAACTATATATAACTGTACATTAATATTTGGTTTGTATAAATTATATATTCGAAACAAAATATTAGGTTAAAATTATAAAAATTAATTAATTTGTTTATTTATCTGTGCCTTAAATGTCAATTCGAATTTTGCGGTTTTGTATTTGTAGCTAATTGTGTACACATTAATGTTTGATGTCTTTTAAGATTATGATGAAAGAAGAAGTGGTGAAATATATCAAAAACATAGCATTTTATTGAGAAAATTATTATACTGTATGTGTAAGTTTAATAATAAGTGAATCAATATTGTAATTGTTTTTTTTTTGATTAACAAAACTATATATTTAAAAAATATTACTTAAATAATATATCAATTCAATTGTGATTTCTAATGCATTCCTTTTTTTGCAGACTTAAAATTGATATTTGAAATAAATTCATTTCATTCAATTCTTTAATATTTTTCAGAATTTGGATTTTTTTAAAAGCCAATTATTGTAAGAACGTTTGCTTCAAAAGATAATGACATATGTATTAATTAAATATTTATTGAAATCTTTCAAATTAATTAAAAACAACAAGTTTTTTGCCATATTTCTTATCAAACTGTTGTTTTCTAAATGTAATTTTAATTATACATATTCCTTAAATTTAAATAATTTAAAAGATAATTTTTTAAAACAATTTAAACAGTTCAAGAATAAATAAAAATTACTTAAGGAAAGAATCTATAAAGCAATATCTGCCTCCAAATTCTTTGATGTTGACTTTATTTTGAAAGTAAACTGGAAAAAACTTATCTTTTAATTATACATAGCATCAAAACCAGACAATGCTTACGTCGAAACAGACCGTTTAATTCGAAACTTAAACCAAATACGAGTTGGGTTTAATAAAATTAAAGTATCGTACAAGTATTGTAATGTTTTTGTAGGCATCATTTATGAAAGCATATACTTTACTATTCTATACAATATGCGTTACGTTACTAATAGTAACTACTATTGGTTATATCAATATTTCACGTAAATTTATGTTTCAGTATTATTTTATTAAATATCATTTGCAGTTAATTATTATAATTTATAGTTATAGTTAATTTCTAATTTTGTTGATTTATGCTAATGTTAAGTAGATTTAACGTAACACAAAACAATTGTGATGACAAGCAATGATTGCGTTGAGGCAACAGTTCGCGTGCCGTTTATCACTGAAAAGCACGCTGTAATTGCGTTCAATTCGCTACGAGTCGATAGAGAAACGGAGAGAAGTGCTACTAATAAGACATTATCAGTCGAAAACAATTTTTTAGTTATCAAATTCACCGCTAAAACTACTAAACAGTTACGCGTTTGTGTAAACAGTTTTCTCGAGTTACTATTATTAGTGACCAAAACAATCGAATTGTTTGACGAATAACGATATTGAATAATGTCAGAAACAGCATCACCGGCGCCAACAACTGGCCGATGCATATACGGCTTTGTGCTGTTTCTGGTGTCGATCGCAATGCTCGTGATTTACCTGATTTGGGCGATCGTTCCCACGGTTTGGTTCGACGCGATTGGTGTGACATACCTGCCGTCGAAGTACTGGTCGCTCGCGTTTCCGGTGTTTGTCTGTTGGGCGATATTCGTGTTCGCCACGTGTCTGTACCCGAGCATCAATTTCATGTTCACGCCGTCACTCGATTCGCCCAATACTGTCACAGATAAGTGGGCGCTGAGAACTGCTCACATGTTTAATCACAATAATGTGGGCATTGCACCCATTTCTGATCTTCCTCTTGATTTTGTTTGCCATCAGCTCTATTCCTAACCGAAATTAAAATGCAATTCTAAACTATTTGTAATGATTAACAATTGAACATTTTTTGTGATTTTAATTTCAATTTTCTAAATCAAAATAAAAAGTTTTATCAGACATTATTTGAAATTATTGGAATCAAAGTCACTTTGTTTGTTAACAATGATTCATAGGTGGGAATTATTCGTCATAATCTATAACTTTTCACGTTTAAATTGACAAAAAATTTGTTTAACATACTGTGAAAACATTTTTCAAATCAATAAATATTGTGATGTGAGCGTAAAAAACACATTGCATTAATTCTGATTTTTAGATTATATTATTAATGAAATTAAAAAGTTTGAATAAATAATTGCAATGCCGTTAAATAATGTGCTCTTTTATCTCATATATATAAGTATATATATAAATATAGCTCTGATAACAAAGTTATTTCCGATAATTTATTCAAAGTTTTTAATTTCATAATAAATATATCATTTTAATATCAAAATTAATGCAATATGTTTTTTACGCTCTCATCATATATTCAGTAAGTTAAATGAAATTTTTGAATTGTATAACTGTTTAACATGAAAAGTTATTGTATTATATTGTAATTTTACACCGAATAGTTTAGCAAATAATAAACAACTCAATTTTTTAGTGAGAGTTAGCATTCAATAGTTAGTTATCTTGCTTTAAAGTTGTGCTAAAATGTTCTTAATTTTTTGAATCATTAAAATAATTAAATCAGCATAAGTGGTCTGTTCAGCAGAGTCTAACCGAAACGTTCTGTCTAGAAAAAATCGAAATATTAAATTGTTGTCTTAAACTGAAACTTAAAAAGTTACTGATTGTTACGAATAATTCTCAGGTAAGAATCATTCTTAAAAAAAATCTTGTTTAAAAATTTTATTGATTAGATCTAACGAGTTATTGTTTTTGTAATTCTTAGTAAACGTTGAAATTTACTTATTTTTTAATTAAATTAGATAACACTGATTAATTAAAGAAATTAAACATTTTGTTAATTTAGTTATATTATAATTAAATTATGGATATAACTGATTTTTGTTTTAAATTTAATAAACAGTTTGAACTTTCACACCACATATATCGGTAAATCGATATGAAATTTTTGAAATCGATTGCTTTCATTAATCATTTTTATGCGTATACTATAAACAACATTAATAATCGGGCACTGATTTTGTAAAACGGGCACAATTTCCGGTATTGGAAGCATTACTATATCATTGCTTGTACTTCTGGGCTTAACTAGATTTGTGCTGTTGATTGTGATGATTTTATTCTTATCATAGCGATGCGAATTTTCCGCGGTATACATAATTTTCTGTTTAAGGGTTGCGCTCAGTCTAAAGCTTGAATTGCTTCCATTTTCGATAACACAATTTATTGACACCGAATTTCCTATTAATTCAATTTTAAAAAAATATTAAGTATTTATCGGTTAACTTTAATCTCTGACCTAAGGGTACACCAGAATGATTAACATTAGCTTTCATGCGAATAAGCTTTGAGAAACAGCAACATCCAGTTATCCAATAATCGTTAATGGATAGCGAACGCTAATATAGAATTATAAAACAGCTAATAGTAATTTTAAGCTGAAATGTCTTACACTTTGCTGTTTAAGTGGCACCACTATAGGAGCCCTAACTATAATTGGCTGCGTAACGCACCGGAAAACAGGCTCGTGTATGACGGCTTCGACATAATACTGAATCTGACCCCATCGGCCTTCAAACGAACTCGCAATACCACTGTAACAAATAATCACTTTTCGATTTAAGCAATAATTTTAGTATATTAATTAGTTTAAAGTAAGTTAACTGATACACATGAGCCCACACCCAACATAAAAATTTGTTCAAACTTTGTCATTGTTCGTTGAATGAGTGATCGGTCTAACCTTGTTTAGTCTAATCTATTTTATTCATTCTTGATTAGTTTTTGTGTCAATTTAGTGTTTTTATGACTACAAAAGAGATGTTAAATAAGTCAAAACTCGTGAAAATTTAAAACGATAAGTCAATAAATTATTCAGTAACTTTGTGTTTGTGTTTTACTTTAAACTTGGAAAATGAAAATATTTACCAAATCACAAATCTTACCTCAAAGGTAATTGAAAGGAAAATGTTAAGTAATGTTCTCCGTTACCAATAAATCCTCTTTGAACTATTAATAATTAAAAATAACTTATTAAGGAAATTAGTTTAATAAAAATATATTTGCAAAAATTTTACTATTAGTAGAATTAATAGTCATCGAAACACACTCGTGACGCGAATAGTATCTAATTGTTTCTTGTTTAGTGTTGTTGTGTTTAGTCCACTCTACTTGAGCCAAACCCGATAACTTCACTTCAAAGTCATCGAGATTTATGAAACCATCTAAGATAACGATTCTGCATTTACCCGAAACATATTCTCCGGGTTTGAAAGCGTGATCAAATTTTTGATCCATTAGTATTATAAAGCTCTTTAATTTAATATCATCCATTGATCTTTTAATTTTTTTGCTGTAATTATAGTCTTAAGAAAAATTATTGTAAAGACTAATTATATATTAAAGACATTTGTACGCATTTTTTTCAAAACATTTATAAGTTTTATTATGATCTTAATAATAATTGCCACATTGCCACACCTCGTAAGATATGATAAAGGTATTTTATTCGCGTAAAAACTTTTCAACAATGGGGATGTTTACGTGTAAACTTCCCCATTAACATAATTATTGACATTTTATTGTTATATTGATGGTGAGTATAACTCAAATGAATTTAATCAGTTTTATTACATTATTTTCGACAAACGGGTTGCGACGGAAGTTTAAAAATGATTTTCAATTAAAATTAAAAAATATTTGTTGATAACTAAAATAATTTACAAATATATAAATTCATTTTTAATTGGACAAATATTTCTGATTGATATTTATATAGTGAACTTTATAAATTAAGTATATAACACGCGTTATCAAACAGACATAAAATTGATGCAATTGTAATCGTGTGATCATCATTAGATTTATTAAAAAAAATTGCATGAAAGAATGTTTGCAAATTCATAAATTTAATAAAGTATTTGTTATCAGCATTTTAACCGTAATTTTATGGCAACAGCATTATCATAAACCTACAGTAATTTTATAAATATATACTGTAAGCTGTTTTTTTATTTATCTCTATAATAGTTAGCACATCGTATTACCTTGTATACAATTATAATGAAATTTATGGGAAATAAAATATGCATTTAAACAGAATATTTTTGTCATTTTCATAATATAGAGGTAATTTCATAATAATTTTTTTTAAAGATCTACCAAAAATCTTATTAATTATCTCCTAGTGAATCAAAAGTGACATCATTGAAAATAAATATAGTGCATATATTAATTTAATATGTTCAGAGTTTTCCAGAGTAGAGTTAGTGAAAATTTTTACTCCAACTCCACAACAGCTTAATTAAAAAATCTAAATCCGTTAACAACTCAATTCCGTTCCCAATTAAAATATAAATTTTAATTCCAACTCCAATTAACTCCATCAGTATTTTTCCAACTCCATTATAACTCTAACATTTATTGTTAGAAAATTATCAAAATAAGTGTAATACGTTATACAAAATAATGTTTTGCAATAGTTTTTACAATATCAAAATATTACAATATGAATTTTTAAGTGGAAAATAAACTTAATTTCTATTCTACGAGCATTTTTATCAACCAACTCCAATCCAGTTCAAAAATTTTTTTTCAATTCCAACCAAACACCGCAAAAAGTTCTGAAAGTTATTCCAACTTCACTCCATTCCCTATCAAAATTTCAATTTTAATTCCATCGCCATTCTATTGGAGTTGGAGTTGAAATTTCTAACTCTATTCCAGAATATTTTTGTTTCCAAGAAAGTGAATTAATAATGTTATTGCGTCTCACTAGAGAACTTGGCTAAATCATAAACCAGAACTATAAACCAAATGCTAGCTGAATTGTTAATTACTCTTATCTAATTTAATAGACGGGAAAATCAAACTTTGAATGTATCATGTTTGTTGTGTAGAATATTAATTACTGTTATTAAAACTTTTTCAAAAAACTAATAAAATTTCTGGATAAATACTGTATATACTGTTCAATTCAAAATTCGAGAGAAGTTTGCTTTCCTATTACTACAGTTAATTGTTCAAATATCTAAAACTTATATTTTCAATATTTTGTGCTTCAAATTTTCACATTTTTGTATTACATTTATTTTAAGTTATAATAGATTTTGAAATCCTATTGACTACTAAAAATTTGATCGGTTATATTCGCAAACATTTTATCAAAAATATACCAAGTCGTAAGTTTAAATTGTTTTTAAATGTGTTGGGGAAATAATAATCAATAAAATACTTTTTCATACTTTTAATTTTAATTGTGTTGATTGTTTACATATTAATTATATGAAGAAAATTTAACAAATAAATAAATATTTACTTGAACAAATAAAATTAATTTACATTGTTTTAGTATTTACTGTATTATTGTTTATAATACAATAAGTTTTATTGTTAATTAATTGATTAATTATTATTTACTAATTTTTCAATGTGAAATACCTAATAATAACGAGAAAAAACTTTAGGAAGTATGACTGTGTGTTTTTTAATAACTAAAATGATAAATACTTTCATGGCTAACTTATTAGCCCGTCATTGATAAATTATCTTAATATCATACAGTTTATGTGATGTTTATTTTGATTATTACACTATTAACACTTTCAAAAAAAAAGATTTTTGAAATGACGTTTTTCGATGTGACTTTAGAATGATATTTTATTTAAATTTATGAAAATAACACACTTTAATATAAAACCCTAATGTAATTTAGAAGTTTCATTGGAAATCAATAAACCTATAAAGCTCTAAAAATCATTAATTAATTTTGAACAAATGTCTAGGGTTTTTAAGATTTTAAAATGATATGAAATTCATGGCTAAAATATTTAGGACTGGTTTTCCTATAAGTTACCATGAATTTTGCATCACATCGTAATTAAAAATAATCAAAAACAAGTTAATTTGTAAATTTAGCAATTTTTGAAACAAATGATGCATAATGCCTAACTATCTGTTGCATAATAATTGTCTAATCATTACGTTATAACTTTCTTTGTCTATAAATTACATAACTTAAACTGATATATTAACCTCGTATAAGAATAATTGGATTCGAGTGAATATGAATTTAAGTGTAAGGGGAAAAAATTAAATTACGCGATTAACGCAAATTTTTTATCAATTGAGTGGAGGATAAAATTAAGTGAATTATATAAGCTGGTAACTTTTTCAAGCTATTAAGTATTTTCAAGTTTAGTGACACCAATTTGGTCCAAGACTTTCAAATACATGAATATTTAATGAGACGTTTGTAAGTAAACGACATGTATTAACGACTAAGTTAAAATTTTAAATATGCAGGAAAGTTAACAGGAAATCTTTAATCCAAAGAAAGTTTTTCGTCTGCATTTTTAAGTGAATGAAACCTTTCTTTTGGGTTGTGTTGAATGATGGGAATAAGCTCGAGCTCAAAACTTGTTTTTGATCTTAAGCCCATTCAGCTCAAGCTCAGACTAGTGATCTTCTTGAACTTGTATTAAAAATGCCAAATCAAATTAAATCATGTACAGAATATTGCTTGAAATCTTGTATTAAATTATATTTGTGAGTATTTCTGCTAAAATTATAAATTGATGAAATTCAGAACTTTTCATGTAAATTAGTTGATTATTTAATTATATTGAGTATATAAAATTCAATGCGTTCGAATAAATAAATTTTGCTATTTTTTATTTAATTTTTATAATTATTAACATATTAGACGTGTAAAACAATACAATAGACATGTGCTACATCTTTCTATACAGGCTTTATAAAGCAACTCTTATTTTTACCCAGCATTATTGATAAATAAATTACCCGCTGTGATCATTATTCATAGAATTTATAATTTCCTCTCGAATTTTAAAATATATATAGTTTCATAAAATAAATGCAAATCCTGTAAATGCTTGACTACAATATTTAGCTTTATATTTATCATAAAACCAGTGTTTTTCAAAATCAATTAAAGTATCAATTCTGAGATTCTTTAACCTTCTTTTATTTTTAAAAGAAACGTGAATATTTTATTCGGTGAATTTGCAGCCTCTGGTTATAACCTTATGGGATACATTCTATTATATTCATTGAGTGGAGGTTATTGAATACATCACATTACTAAACTTTCTAAACTATTGTCGTATAACATCCAATTTGAAGCTATAAAAGTTTTAATTATAAAAATTAGTAATAAATGCAAACGTTAACAATGACATTGAGCATCAGTAAAACTAATCATTCGGTTAATTATATAGTACGGGAACTGTGAGAACACTCGAACAAATTTTAAGTTCATATTTTTAAATAAATAATGTTCACGATTTTCTAAAATAGGACACCGTTTACTTTTATTTTCTTTATTTCAATGACTTCTTTTATTAACACACACACACACACACAACTCTTTAACTAATAGGAAAAAAATGTCGCAATCATTTTGTTTGGTCATGATCCCAATTTTAATATGGAATACGTTTGCGAAACCCTCAACGCTGACTGTATACTAATTACTTTTTTTCTAATTTTATTGCTTAATCATAAACGAAAGTATTAATTTAGATAAATGCTTAGAACAGTTAACATATGAATGATGAATACTTTTGTTGCCAGACAAGCATTATTTTTTCTGCCTTAAAAAAGTCTCTTTCACTTTTCAAGTTTTTTTTATTGTTCATTTGTTTGTCATGTATAAATAACTCAATTATAGAGTGATTTTGAAAAAAAAACTTTTTTTTGTGTTTGTTTTTAATGCTGTTTTTTATTATAGAAAATAATTTAAAAAAGATAATTATAAAGTACAAAAGTGATAAGATTTGGATATATATATAATAATAAAATAGTAATAATAATAATAAATTTGTTATTCCGAATAAACTTAAATGTATATTCACTTATAAAGTTGTGCACACACTCTGTCTGATTTAATTCAAACTTTGCAGTAACAGTTAGTAGTATTAACCAAAGCTTTTTTATTGGGACGAAAGAAAAAGTTTTCTCGCAATCGAGTATATTAATTAAGGTAAAAAACTTTTACTTCTCTTAACTTTCTCTTATCGATTGCAGCATTTCGTGATCATTGTAAAACTGTGTCAATTATAACTTACACTTATTTTTTCATAAATATTACTGGCATTAAGATTTTTTTAAATTATTTATTCGCAATAAAATATTTAGCATAAATTTAAATAAATTGATTCATAGTTGTTAATTTTTCAGACGTGAACACAAATCTCCATTAAAATATTGATCGCATTTTTGGATTCAGTGAAATGGATAGCATCAAAATCTCTAACTTCACTGACAATAACGCCGACAAAACACCGTTGCTTAAGGAAATCCACGATGTATTAATTGTTGCATTGGTTATATGCGTGATGTTTGCTATGGGGTGTGCCATCACATCCGAACAAGTCTGGAGTCACGTTAAAAAACCATTTGGTATAATTATTGGAATATTGAGCCAATTTGTTTTACTGCCACTTTGCGCGTACGGCTTAATAGTGACACTTGATTTAGATCCACTTCATTCCACTGGACTTTTAATATTAGCGTGCAGTCCTGGCGGTGTTATGTCTAATATCTGTACGAGTTTATGCGATGGAGACATATCATTAAGTGTAACAATGACTGCCTTTTCAACAGTAGTGGCATTAGGTATGATGCCATTCAATACGTGGTTATACGGAAAAAGTTTAGAGAGTGATTCGATAGTAATACCGTACAGCAAAATGTCAATATCATTGATATCGATATCCGCGCCAACAATTGTTGGAATGCTATTCAGATATAAATTTCCAAAATTAGCTCCACTCGTATCCCGAATAGGAAGCATCGCAGGCATCGGAATAATAGTGATTTGTCACACGTTGGAAGTAATAATATTTCCGGACATGTTTAACGGTGTGCCCGCAAAACTATATTTTGCCGAATTTATTCTTCCATGTGCCGGCTTTTTACTGGGATATTTAGCCGCTTCTCTCGTATGTCTCGAGCACAGTATTCGGCGAACGATAGCGATCGAAGCGAGTCTGCAAAACGTGGGCATAGCGCTCACTATAGCGACGCTTTCGTTTAGATTCGACCAGTTGAGGAAAGTATTACTATTTCCATTCATTTACGCGTTCACCAGTTTGATCATGTGTTTGTTAGTCACGTCTTTGTACAGATTTTATAAGCATTTAAATACAAAACAATTAGACATAACTACCGAAAAGAAGAAAAAATGTTCGAAAAGTATGTGCATCTCTTCGTTAAAAGATTCGTACAAAGACAATAACAAAATTGTGGCAATTATTTAATTAAGAAAGAATTTGTTTAATATTAAGCCAACTTTGATACTTACTATTTTTATACAGTGTTGCGGAACACAATTATACTTTTCATAGTAAATAAATAGTAAATAAATTCTTTAAAAGTCAATACCCACACGAGAGATATAAAAAGCATGTTTGATAATTTAAAAGGCAATGGATCCCCAAAAAACATTCGGGTATTTGATAAATTTTTTTGTCCAAAATTGTTAGATATATATATAAAAACATTTTGGGTTATTCACCTCACATTTTTGCGATATTAACTTAATGTTAGACTTTATTTTATTTTATTTCTTGGATTATACTGAAAAATTTTTAGAATCGATGATTATTTTCTTAATTATTAGAATTCTCAATCATTATTGCAATTATTAAAAATTTTCCATCATTGAAATAGCTTACAAAATTTTGTTCTTTAATGAAAATATTTTAATTATTTACTTTTGAAAAATTTTATTTAATTATAATTTGTATATTTTATAGAATATAGTTTTAAAACTTAATAGATCTTATAATCAAATTAATTTAAAATACTTAATTTTATTTATTTTACGTGAACTCTATTATTATATTTTTAAATTAGTCTATTTACACACAAAGAGCATGTATCATGAATTGTTTAAATATTAAAGTATTAAAAATTTAATTGTAAAAACATAAATATTTCTAGAATTAAAAGATCCAAATTATAGAATAATTTACAGAATTAAAAACTATTGGAATTTGAGATCCAGGATGTAAAGCCCTTTAGGCTCTGAAAAGTAAGTTAAATAAAAATTTCGTTACATAAAAATTTTAAATTTAAACAAAAACTATAATGAACCAGAAGTAAGGTATTTTAAAAACTAATTTCCAGATACTTAAAGTTTTCTACTTTGTGTATAACTAGGGAATCAATTTCTCGGGACTAAAAAGTACCAAAATCGATCGGGATTGAGGAGGCTATAAACATCAAATTCGGGAACAAAAATCTAATAAATCCGGAGATTTAATAAAAATTTTTCTACACATTTGTTTTACTTATTGAAAAAAATGAACGCCTAGTCTTTTCCAAAGTTTAAGTCTCTTAGTTTAATGTGAGTGATTTCTTCACGATATTCGGTGTTAGATTTGATTTGCAGAAACGGCAGTTTGTTTTATATTTTATTTAGTCAACCATTTTATATACTTTTGTATTTAATAATTTTTTAACATTTATTACATTTTTTAATGGAAATATTATAGAAAAGACTATAAAAGATTTTATAAAAATTAACTTTTAATTAAAATGTAATGAAAAAGTGCTAAAATCGGGATATTTTCCCGCATTATTTTAGAGAAAAATTCGGGAAATACAAAATTATCCTAATTTTTTCGAAAATTTAGCAAAATAAAACCTAGATAAATATAATATGTGGATTCTAATTTGGATAGATATATTAAACTCCCGAATTTATCTTATACTGTATGTCCAAACGAGATTTGCACACTTACTTGAGCGTTCGCTTATAAAAGTACTGCAAAGCTTTTTGATTTGAGTCTTCTAAAAACAGTAAACAGAGCTAAAACTTGTTTTTCTACTTTTCGCCAGATCTAAAATTGAATATAGAGGGCAGTAAAGTAATTATTTACAAATTATTGAAAAGTGCGCTATGATATTAAGCCTACAATAACTATACAATAGAACAAAAAAGGGTGTGACTAATATACTATTAGAGTCGGGAGTTTCCAGAAAAAATGTCTCCCTATGTATAGCATTTTATTGCACAAAAATGATAAACGCTTAAATTTTTACAATAGCTTATGAGTTCAGTTTAAAGTTAAAGTTGTGGGCTATAGGTTGACCAGGGAACTAATTATACAGTTTTGTATGCAACCTAAAAGTACAGTATACTACTCATTGAAAGAAGCCAACAACGTAAGTCTATCAGCCTAGAGAATAACGTCGTACAAATACGCCTCACGTGTCAAATTAAGAATGACTGCTTTACGTCAAAATTTATTTTTATGTGTAAATATAAATAATTTTACCTAAATCGACTTAAAAATTGATATTTACATGAAAAAACTATAAATTTCTGTAAAAATTATTATATTCAATTGAATAAAATTGTTATATCATAGTTATTAATGTTTAGTAAACAGCTAAGGCGCCTCTGGTATACTATGTTACGCAGGGTTGGGTACGGGTTTTAGCAGTACAATCCTATGCTGGTCTCAATCTTAAAACTTTTTTGGATTTGTCAGTCAAATTATTATTATTTAAACTTCATTTAACAAATAATCATCGTTAAAAACAAGTTTGAATAATATTTATAAATCAACTTTTCTTTGTACTTTTTTATCTGCATTCTCTTTTTTAAAATTTTGTGAAAAAGTGAGATTTTTACGCTTAAAAAAGAGTTTGACCTGACTGTGTAAAATTGCGTAGATTTGCGTAAAATGAAGTGACGTAAATTTACTTAATTACGTTCGATTCATCCTTCATCCTTACCTTTATCATAATTCTCATCTCTAAGTAAAAATTCCTGATAACGATGCAAATTTAATGAAAAAAATTGAAAACAAAATTTTTATCAGTATTGGAGATTTTCAAAGAAATATTGCAATTTTATGATATAAGCAAACAATATAATGCAATAGAAATATCGCAGTTTTATTATATAAGTGGGATAATATACTTGCAATTACATTAGAAGTTTAGGTGAATCACACATAGCTTGATTTACAGATTATATTATGTTCCACTGACCCATTATACTTAATTTGTCACAAAAAAAAGAAATAAACGCCATTGAAAGTAAACGCGTTTAATATAGAAAAGATGTCCATAATCGAGCTTATATTATTAAATGTATTTCAATTAAGAGATAATTATGGCTTTCGAGTTCAGAGATAAAGTTTCTTTGACTTTATCCTCAATTAGAATAATTGTTTATATTTTTTTAATGGTATTTGTTTGTTGCATATGCTTAGGAATTTTGAGTAAACCAAAAAAAAACCTGATATTTCAAAAATGAATTCATATTTATGCGCATACAACGTAGTGGTGATCTCAGTGATAGACTGCATACATGATTAGATTGTATAAAAACAATAAGAAATCAAAAGAAACATTGATTCCTTGAGTAAATATTTAAAATTTTAAACTTTCAAAAGCTTACACACCCAACATAAGGCAACGTTTCAATAATGTGTTTATTCTCGATTTATTATGCTACCTATCATACCAAGCATAAGTCATTGGATCCCAATATCCGAATGAAGAATTATGAGGTTATGAAAACGAATGAAAATCAATGTTTTAAGCATTTAACTTAAGATGATAACAACAACTACAAATATTTTTCATTTAATTCACTAGAAATTGGATTTTTAGCAAATAAACAACAAATTAATGAAAAATAAACACATTGTGATGTCGTTCTGTCTGATCGCATGCCTTAATTGGCACATTAAAAGATAAGCCACTATTATAGCACATATTGTTGTTCAAATTGGCGTAATGTAATCATATTTTAAAAATATTAATTCATTAATTTCAATTTCAATTTGTGAATTATTTTCTAAAAGTTACACAAATTAGGAATTTTGTGTGATAAAACCTTCTTAAATATAATTTCTAATCGAAAGTCCAAAATCATAATTAATTTGAAAAGTTGTCATTAGAGATGGAAAGAGGTTACAAGACATGAAATGGGATTAAGGAAACAAAATGCTTAAATAGCCGCTCAAATTTCTGAGTGTATAGTGAAATGTTTTTGAAGCAATTTAATGCGGGAAAAAACAAAATTTTAAAGTTCAAAATCTATTTAAAACTATATTATATGATTTGAATTTTGGAGTAACGCAAAACTATGGAAGTTGTATTCTCTAAGCAAGAATAAGATGATTGAAGTGAAAAGAGTTCTTTTAGACCAGACTGGATTTTAACTGGATTTTGACTGGATTGTCCAGCTTTCTGGTTACCTGTCAGTGCAATTTCAATGTATTTTGTTAGCGTCCAGTTTATTTCTGTACATTTTTGAGAAAAATCCAGTTCTTGGTCAAAATAGTGTGGACAGTCTATGTTCCTTCTTAACACACAGAAATAGAAAAGTTCACAGATAATTTTTAAATTATAATGAGATAACAAATTGTGTGCACCAATCATATTTTAATATGAAAAAACTGGTTATTTTATATATTAAAACTGTTTCGATTGAAATTGGAAACCTTTCTATGAAAGATTAGATTAAACGATTTAATTCTAACGGGAATAAAATTATGAATTATTTTTCACCTCTACTTAAAATTATTGTGATATAGTATCTGGCCATGAATTAAATTTAAGTTCAATAGTATGATGAAACGGCAACGCAATCAACATACAGTATTTTGTACACTTTTGACAAACAAGATATTTACAAAATAAAAGGCGATAACGAAAAGGAAATTAAATATCAAAGTCGCTTAGTTTAAACTATATTATTAGCTTTTAATTATAATCCTTATTAATAAGTATTATTTGAATTATTAGCACAAAAATCCAATAATAATAATTATTATTTTATTCAAAGTTCGAATGTTCTTTACTTTCCTACCCGTATTGTTGCAAAAAAATTATTTCAAAAATTAAATATAAAAAGATCTCAAAGTTCAGTATACTGTAACAGTAGGATGAAATTTAGTTCTAGATTTAGTTAGTTTCAGTTGGTTTGGTTACGTTAGGTTTGATTTGATTTGTTTGTTAGGTTTTGTTGGTTTGATTAGGTTTGTTAGTGCTCTTTATTTTTGCTTAAAAACAAATTTTCATTCAAATAAAAAAAATTTTATTTAATTCTTGCTCGTTCTTTTCGCAACAATACGGGTAGGAAAGTAAAGAAAAACCCAAAGTTCTTCTAAACTTTTACTTTATTTAGAAGTTTGATAAAAAAGTTTTACTTTTTACTAAATAAAATTATTAAACATTGAATAAAATTGAACAAAGTGCAAATTATCACTAAACTTCGTTACAGTTCACTCGAGATTATTTTTAATTTAGACCCTATTATATTGTTTAATAGAGAACACTAAATCCTAAAATTATTTTAAATGATGATTATTCATGAATCCATAAATTTATGATGATTATTATAAACCTCAAAAATTATTATATTTTAATATTCTAATATATTTTAATACAGATATTATTCCAAGAAGTAGACTGTATTTAGTATTATGCAACTTAAATTTTTGAGTAGAAATCAGAAATAACACTCTACAGTATGCATGTTAAAGTACATTCTAGTATATCTTGCAAAACGTTAAGATTAGATACGAAATATACAGTATGACATTATACCATAAATTTAATCTTGTTTTCAACCATTATCACTATCATTGTTTCTATATTCATGCAAACCAATCGTGTGCGATAAAAAAACGATGCTATGCTATATGTATTTATACCACTAAAAGGGGCAAAATATTGCCTCTCAGTTTTACCAGGGCTTATTACTTCTGTTAACAAATATTATCTTTTTAACTTAAAAAAACACACCATATGTATATTCTCATAGTTTACATTAATGCAGTTTACATTCATCATCATTTAATTTTATTAAATTATTAAATCCATTTTCTTTGTGCAATATATTTCATAATTTAATGGTTTTAAAATCTTAATTAATTTTAATAATAATTTTGTGTTGTGTGCGCATAATATAAATTATTGATAATGAATAGCTTGCGTGGAAATTATTACAAAACAGAACCGAGGAGTTACTGTGAAGTTTGCGGCGATAAAGCCAGAGGTTGTAATTTTGATGCAATTACGTGCGCCTCTTGTAAGGAGTTTTTCAGGAGAAACGCTTTTAAGGATAAGGTAATAGTTAACAAATATTAAAACGAAAGTGAATATTTTTTTAGATATTATTATAATAAGCAATAAAAAATATATTATTTTATTATGTGAACTGTTTTATTCAATTTGATTTGTGTTTGATTAGGGGCTTAAATGCTATTTTCAAGGAAACTGCAGAATAGATATCGTATCTCGACGTTTTTGCGCGTCGTGTCGGTTAAGGAAATGCTTCGACGCAGGAATGAAACGCGAATATATAATGAGCGACGAAGAGAGACACGCGAGGAAAGCGAAGATTAACGAAAAAAAGCAATTAAGAGACGTTCAGGTCGAGAATTTTTTCACCGACGATGATATGACTATCGATAAACAGTTTGATTTGTTGTTATCCGGAAGTACTAATATATACCAAACTCTGGAACACTCGATAATTCAAACGATAACCGCTGAAGACACCTGTCCATCACCATTCACTGCGACCCAAGTGTCACAAAGTCCTGACCTACCGATCGGTTCGATAGTGAACTCCGAATCGTTCACATATAAAGATCCGCCATTGTTTTCGCCGAACTATCTTAACGGTAGTTTTTCCATGTTATCGCCACAATCGCCTCAGCATAATATATGCAAAGATAACAATTACGAATCTTTTCCGAGCGACGCGAAGATATTGAACGCGAATATCGCGGACATCGGAAATATAACTAAATTGTTAAATAAAGTTAAAGTTATTCGTGAGAGTAATTACTATCCAACGAAATACGCGCTTCTATGCAGAGCTAAGAATACGAAGAAACAGTTGACACCAATCGAAAAGTACAAACTAAAACAGTTGACATCCAATATACAGTTAATGCAAGCCGAAACGATTCACGAATTGCCGATTAGTGAACGGTTTATAGATGTGGTAAAGATTACCGAAATTATCACTTATATGCTCATAAAAATGAGCAAAAAACTGATTGCTTTTCAAAATTTGTGCCAAGAGGATCAAATCGCGCTCGTGAAGGGTGGCTGCATGGAAACGCTTATCATCAGATCGATTATGACCATTAATCTCGAGAAAGAGTGTTGGGAGTCATTAGTGAGTTTCATTTCTTTATAACTATTAGACAAATAAACATTGGATTAAAAATTTGATTTTCAAGTTCGCATTCATCTTATATTAGGATACACTAAAAAATCATAATCTCTTAATTTGCAAAAACTAAACTTATGCTCGAGAATATCAAAATCAATTGATAAATGTATTGAATATACTGTATACTAGAGGTCCAAAAATTCTCACAAATTCACTCCCACTCCCTCCCGCAACTTAAATTTTAACTCCCGCGGGTCCCGAATTGCATTAGCCGTAATGTTGAGATTTTTTTCATTCCCGCGCATTTCACATGTTTTATTGTGAATTTCACTCCCATGGGACTCCCGCGGGTCCCATTTTGGACCTCTACTGTATACCATTTCATTTATATTCCTCTATTTATAACTCATAATTTAGCGCTACAGTCATGTATGATTAAAGTAACATAACCCTTAGTTATGATCAAATTCTGACGAGATTATCATAATTATTATCATGTACTTCATCTGAATTAATAATTTCGAATTTGAATATAAGTTAGTCAATGTATATATCCTAGTCTGTCGTTCAATTAAGATCACAGATCAGAATCGATTTCCTACAATAACATCAGTAAATCCAACAGATAAAACTTATAAATTCATTTTAAATTCTATGATCACAAATAGAATATAATACATTGCTTTTGTTTAAACGTATTTCTATCATACTTGTATTCAATCGTGAGGGAAAAATTATTGACAGCTTAACATTTCTTTGCTTTGCTTTCCTAAGGCGGAGTCAAGAAAAGCACTATTCCCTGATTGAATACATGTATGATTTCTGTTAAATTACTGAATCAGAGTTTTACTTAATTTCAATATCTTTTTCCCTTTATTATATTTTGTAATATGCAGTGTTATAAAAAGCTAATAAAAACTTTTCTTTTAATCTTAGGATTTAGAAAGAAATTATAAATTTTCACTGAATATGAATGTATTAAAACAGGCAAATTTAAAGTTATACGAAGCACATCGAAAGTATGCGCTGTCATTCGAACCCGAATGGAGATTTGATGATAACTTAATGTCACTTTTAATAGCGATAGCGCTGTTCACGCCTGACAGACCTTTTCTTATAAACACCGAAGCCATCAGGTATTACTATTATTATCACTTTTTTTTATATCCAAACTATTTTAAAAATAGGTTAACACTAATATATGTTATTTACATTTTGTTAACATTAAGGAGTGAACAAGAAGGCTATATTCATTTATTAAAGCGTTATTTGGAAACACTCTACGATGAGCTGTCGGAAACAGTGTTCGAGAAATTAATGCAACAATTAAAGTTTACGCGGTCTATAAGCGAGATTCACGTCAAATCGTATTTCGATGTTAACCCGTCAGAGATCGCCAAACACGGAATCGGTAGCCTTCTTATGGAAATATTTGATCTCAACAACTAAATGATGCATATTATACATTCAAAAACATATTTAAGAACTATTATTAGTCTAAAATCACGCTAACGGTATCATCTATTAAGAAAAAAAATACATAACTATCGCTATCATACGCTCATTGTTCGCTAAATTTTAAAGTTTAAAAATTAGGAAAGAACACATTAATTTATAAATATTGATTTAAATATAAATATAAAATTTAACTAATAACGCAAATAAAAATGAACGTACAAAAAACTTTAATTAATCTTTATGTGCAATTTGTGTTTGTTTTTAAATTTTTAAAATTTTTATCAATGCATAATTGGTGGTCGCATGCGTGAGAGGCGTCGATTGTTTTTCGAAAAAAAACATCATAAATTGTTAGATGAAATTTGTTTTAAATTATTAATTGAAATGCTATATAATTTATGTTATTAAAAAACGCATTAAATTAGATTTTAAAAAATGTATTCTAAAAATTTAATGTTTTATGTAAATATTTTTGATTTTTAATCCGCAAAACTCTAATCAAATTCAATACAATATTAAATATAAAATTAAACAAAACGTTTTATTATTAATTTATTACACCATAATAGTATTTTAACGTTAATTATTGTAAATTCCGGATTTCCGGATTAAGAATATAATTTTTAAAATCAAAGCATATCCTTTGAATATAATAAGTAATAATAGAAATAACTTCAATACATTTATAAAATAAAGTTAAAAATTCTAAAAACTTAAAGTTGAAAATAATAGATTTTCTTATTCAGAACTTTAAAGTTTAATTTAATCCAAGAATTTGATTTAAATATCAAGAGTGGATACACACGTGTTTGCATATAAAATATATATTAAATACTGTATTACATAATTGATAAATATCTTACATTCTTTTAATTTGCAAACTGTCTGTGTGTCATTGAATTGAATTGATATGTGATTTTTCAAATATGCAGAAAAGGTGTGACTTATAATAAATGATTTTTTTTGCATTTGAGAATTTATAAACAAATATTAAATAAAAAATTATAATTAAAAAAGAAAGTTAGCTGAAAATCTAAAATATTTATTAAAAGCAAAATATTCTCACGTAATAAGCGTTTAACAGAAACCAGTGTTTAATTGGCTTTTTTATGCAAAGTTATTTCAAACTTTTTGACATCAATTTTTTATTAAAAGCTGGTAACTGTGTTTCGATTTGTTCAGTTAATTTCAAACAGAAGTGGAGAAGATTTTATTCGGAAATTTGAATTTTATTTTGTTCGCAAATTTTATTAAATTTTATTAAATAACCAGTGAATAAAATTTTTAAATAATTGAAAAAATACAACTGAAACTTTCTGAAAATGAAAGTTTTTAGTTATATTGTTTTTATTATAATAATAACGAACTTCGAAGTGAGAATACATTCGAAACCATTAACTAACACTTCAGAGAATAGTAAGTTTTTAACTTTGTTTTTACTTTAATGAGTTTAAGTAGAATATTGTAAGTAATTGTAATATGAACACACTATTGCCGAATGTTCTTTGAGTATTATTTAACGAAAATGAGTATTCTTTAAGTTGAATATTAAAGAATGTCTCAATTCTCAAAGAATAATTAAATGAAACTTTAAATTTTGCAGTTATAACTTTCAGAGAGGATTTTTACCGATCAAATCGCATACTACTTACCACTTAACCTGACAGCGCGCTATCATAATAACTTGAGAAAACTTTTAAAAAAATTCTAATTAATAATTGATTAATTGATTAAGAAGATTTATTGCTGACGACCTTTATCTAAAGGTAATCCAAGTCTGCCAAATTACTAGTTAAAAATCTAAATCAATCTAATGTCAGTAACACACATTATAAACCACGGTTTAACCATTGGGCAGTTTACAGGTTTATTTGCCGTCTTTCTATATGTATTAGAATTGATTCTGTTAAACGCTATTATTCAATGAAGAATCAAAATCATTATTAGAAATAAACAGTGAAGAATCGAACATTAATATAGAATATTTCAAACTCTCAAAAATGATAACTCTATCATTATTCTGTTCAAAATGTCTGAAACAAGAGACATGTCCATGTGTCCCATGCCTCTGTGCCCTCTCATCAAACAATCAAATTTGTTTCTTTCAAATCATCAAACATTTATCATTTATTTCGTTCGGTGTTTCGTCAAAAGCGCCGCTTTTTTATAGATACGTTTTTTAATTTCAAAAAAAGTGTTTAATAGTTTGCTTAATGCTCCAGACAGTAGACATTGTTTACGTCTTCAGTTCACGCCAATTGAGGCTTCATTTGAATAAATAATATAATAATAATAATATATATTTTTTGAAATACCAATTAATTTTGATTCGTAAAGCATTTAAAAAGCGTTGCACTGTTGTTATGCATCAAATCATAAACTATTTTAAAATTCGCAATTTTTTTTAAAGAACCAAATAAAATCAAATCATTAGCGTCTCTCTAATGCATTCAAACTGATATATTTTTAAATGTTAAACGCAGAAAAGAGTGCCAAACCTCCTCGACGAACAAAGCTGTCACCATTCTATGACGACGGATCAAACTTTAGAGCGATATGCGACCCAACCTTATGCAGCAAAGATGGCCTTTTGGGTGTTTGTGTCGACAATCAATGCAATAGTTTGGATATTAACACCGATTCAAGTGGATGTTGCGTCAAAGGAGAGTGTAATACTGGTATAAAACTAGTTATTTTTAATCAAATACACGTATAAGCTATTTTAAAATTTACAAAATAAAAGCCAAACAAAAGCAAACATTAGGCACGGATTCTGAAATGAAGGCTAAAAATCTGTAGTTTGCAGTTTGGAAAACTAAACTTGAAATTGTTTTAATTTGTAATAATCATAATAATAGAGGTTAACATCGCTGGATTGGCGCCAGTTTACGTCACTCAACGCGTGTCGTACTGGCGAAACGAACACTACCCGGTCTTTAGTGGCTGCGATAATAAATATGTATTGAATATTCCTTACAAGGCATACACTGCAACACAAATCAGAGTATTTTTCGTCAGTTTACAACTGCCACCACCGAACACAGCAGGCGTTTGTGATAAATGCAGATTTACGTTCGAAGGACAGGCCAATTACCAAAAACCATTAAACCTTTGCGGAAAAAATGATGGACAACATTGTAAGTGAATTTCAGTTATTATCAAAAAAAAAAAAATTTTATATACAATGTCATTGAATCAGTGTGTGAATGTGGTTTAAGATATATTATATTCTTTAAGTTACCATAAAAAAATATTAAGATTGAGAGAACATTAAGAGCTGTATTATTATCAGAAAAAATAAATACTCGCGAATTCCTGCATTAAATATGTTATTTAGTAATTTATTAAATTTTATCTGTTAAAATTTAAGTAAATCAATAAATCACAACAATGTAATTTTAGCTCGCGATTTACATCAAATCCCAATGCAAAAACTAATACAAAATTAATTAGACATTGAATTTTTGTTATTTTTTTACTTGTTATTTAATAACACAAATAATAATGATATTTGACGGTCTAACGAATGACCACAATAATTATTGATTAATATTTATCCAATTAATTTCTAGTGTATATAAATATCGACGAAACGAATATCAATGGTTACGTGAAGTTAATAATAGAGTGCAATCAACCGAACCATCAATTATCGTTTTTAATACAAGTTATATTACTAGAGAAATGTTCGCCATGTGTTGGTATGTTATATGTTATAATTATAGAGCAAAAGTTAACCTTAGGACCCCAGGACTCGAGCTCTATAAGGTTAAGGTTCAGATCATGGTTTAATAAATTGAGTGCTGTCCTAATAGGTTAGAGTCCGAGTCCCACCAAAGTAAGACTTTGAACTTTTTAAGTTTTATTAGGAGTAAAGTTTCAATTTTGAATATAAAATATTTTTTACAATTTATCATTCTCATAGTCTATGCACTTGAGATAATTTGAGATAAATTCGATTGATATTAAAGTTCTTAATTTAATTACCAATTAATATTTTTACTTATGGTAAAAGAGGGTGTAAAAGAGTCCGAGTCCGGGTCCAAACACTGAAGACTGTCCGCGTCCCGAACATTGTCCGAAAACTGCTTAGGAGTCCCATAAGATATTGAGGTATTCGATAAGGACCTAAAGGACCCGAAGTGCTTATTTATAGTTATAAAGTGATAATTAAATATTGAATTAAATGATTAAACGCGTAAAACATTTGAATTTCGAAACAGCATATCCGGGATGTACTCAACTGATGCTACCAAACAGTGGTCGCATTGCGAGTTGGAATTCAAATGACTTGAGTTCAGTGACGTTAAGCAATCAATTGTATGACATATGTTTCGCTAAAAGTATTTGCGGAATAGTGTTATCGGTTGCGGCGAAGAATAGATTCAATATGTATACACCGAACCATAACGATGTTGCGAGACATGACTCGGAATGTGGCGATAATAGGATAAGTGTTCCGATAAACATTGAAAATAAAGCACAACCAACTAATTATTGTGGAAATGTTTTGAATGTGAACAAAACGAACACAAATGGCGAGATAAGGGTTGTAACGAATGGCATCATTAAAGTGACGGTTTCGACGGCAAACACATATGCATGCAATGGATTTATGTTGAAGTATAAAACCATAGATTGTAAGTCTGACACAACTGACAAACCAACCGAAACACCTGCAGTTACATCACCAATATATGGATCAACAACAGGAACGACAGCCAAAGTAACAACACCTGCAGTTACATCACCAATATATGGATCAACAACAGGAACGACAGCCAAAGTAACAACACCTGCAGTTACA